>WNGS01159612.1:2100847-2127006 GCA_020271785.1 Procambarus virginalis
GTAGGTAATCTCTTATGCCACACTTTATACAATTGATTACTACTACGTTGACCAACCACCACTAGAAGGTGAAAGGACGACGATGTTTTCGGTCGTCCTGGACCATTCTCAAGTCGATTACTACTATAATGTTATTAAAGATGTCCAGAACAGAAAATAACTTACTCTAACTTAGAAAACAGGAAGCCCTCAACTTCTACTTCCTGTTCTTCGTTCTCTTCTTGCCTCTGTTCATCCTCCTGAACTTTGGTGTCGTCTTGGGCCTTATACTCAGTGCTCTTGATGGCAAGTTCCACTCCATAGCCACTAAGGCGAACTTTTTTTGGGGAACGCTCCTATAAACAACAGAATGAACAACAGGTTTTAATAAAATGGAACACAAACACTTTGCCATAAATGGAACTCTTTTAGAAGTACCATGTAACTAATATTACTGTATTAACAAACGTGAGCAACTTTCTTTCCCTTTTCACATTATTTATGTGCCCTATTTGCAATCTAAATTCTTCCTCCTATTAAAAGCTAAATAAATAGCCGTCAAATATGCATCACCTACTTGTGCAAGTTTTGAGGGCTGATGAAGGTATATAACATCACAGTCTATTTAACCATGAAATTTATCACACGACAAACAACAATAAAAACAAGGATGCAAGAGATAATAATGATTACGATGATATATAGACAACAATGATGAAGAAAGCGTATAGAATCGACTCGAGTACTGTCTTACCTTCACTCTATGGCGTAAAACATAGTCGATCTTGCCTGCACTCGCAAAATCCTTCAGCGCTGAATGGAATGTTTGGAATTCAGCGACCCTAATTCGCCATATAGAACACTCCAACCTGATTTATTAGTATCTATTAGATCTCTAAAATATTAAACCCATATGACAAATTATTTAACACAAATCAAATATAATTCTTCATTCTTTCTTAAAGTGGCTCTTTGGAATAATCAAACTGGATTCTTTTGTATACTAGGAGAATACAATACTGTATAAAGCAGTTACTCCCTCCTTAAGTCTTAGCTCTTATCCCTAATTATAGCTCACTGTGAGTAACCAGTGTGTGTGCTAATTAGTATTTTTATGACAATTGATAATGTGCTAATTATTTATATGGTTAATTGATCAAGTGCTAATTAGTTATCACATAAATAAACTTTAAAACATGGCGTTTTTTTAATTACTGCCACACTCCCCCCCCCCCCCCCCAGGGTGTGCATTTTATTTGATCCCTTCAGAAATATCATCCATTACACAAGGTACAGGTACAATACCTGCATTGTTATTTTCCTTCAGTTATATTCCTGACGTACACAGATGCCACTTTACGAAGATTCACAATCTCTCACACAGATCCACTCACCATTTGCAATCTCCTGCTGAACTTCAACTGTCATGCGAGATTTTCTCCATTGAATTCATTAACTTGTTATAATCCTATGCATCTCAATGTTGTCCTTTTAATTGGTTGTGCAATTTGGGAGTTAATGTCACAAATTATATTTCTCAAAACTCTATACAAGGATTAACATCATGAATAATACAGTATGCCACATTATGCCAAGACAAGTATATGTTAAGTGAAGCAAGTAAACTAATGCACTGTCAGAGTACCATACAAAGGTGACTCACAATAGGGTACCATATGTGGGTGACTCACAATAGGGCACCATATGTATGTATATCATAATAGGGTACCACATGTGGGTGAATCACAATTGCTTTCAATTGCAGAAAACCAATTATAGAAAGATTAACATCAATTTAGAAATTACAGTAAAGAAAAAGTAATACCTTAGCACTTTCTCCTCCTGGAAAATGGTGATCAACTTCATATGTGATTGGTTTACTTCCAGTTTCCTTTTCGATAAGTAGTTTAACTTTGTCAACGTCGCAAGTTAACTCCCCATTAACATCGACTGTAGCTCCACACTCCTCAGTGCTTGGAAGATCTCGGTCATGCGCTATCTGGTGGAACATCTCAATTTTGGGAGAGTAAGCCCGTAGTGACAAGCTCAGTTTCAACACACGAATCTGAGATGGGGAGAGAAACTGCCCTGCTGCCGAGAGTGTCTTTTCAAATATCTCCTTCTCATTGCCTAGTTGGAAGAATACACAATGAAGTAAAAGAATAAACTTCATTTTACAAATATATGTATATAAAGAGCAGGCTCAAACATTTGAAACAATATCTAGCAAAATTTATAAGCCAACAACATAAAGAGTACAAGGCAGCCCTCGAATAATGCAAGAATGCATTCCTGGAACGCTACACATAAATCCTAAATGAGTCTGTAAATTTTTCTGATGCTATTAGAGACCTAAAACTCAGAACAAATGTCATCATGAGTAAATTTTGTCAATTTTGAATACCTGGTTAAAATTAAGTTATTTAATAGTCAATATCTAAGTTTTATGGCAAATTTGCACTAATCAAGGACCGCTTGTACACAGAACAAGTATTACTGTTAAACATGTATATTATTACTTGAAAGAATATTATATAAACTCATACAAATTCATTACAATATCTTACTAGAATTCAATATGTCCGGATCGACTTCGGTAATAACATCCACAAAGCTCCAAAAGGTTGCAGGACTTTCCTCTCCCATGTACTCTGCAGTCTCTAGCAACAAGGGTGTGTGAGTCCATTTTGCCGAGAGGTGAGTGGTGACAGGCTTTACTTTAGCCTGGCCATTGACGTATCTCGCTAATATCAGTAAGGCTAGAGTGACCCACATCTGGCAGCGTACACACTCTCTCATGGTTGAAGCTTCTGCAAAAAAAAATATTAATAATATGATTAATTAATTTCAGCCAACACAAACAGCATGGCTAACATTTATTGATATATGAAGTATGCATTTAACTTTAGTATAGTTATAATTTATAATAATCATGCTTTATAGAGCATGATTACTCTACTTTTATTTTTAATTTTAAGATGTCCCAAAACTTTTCAAGATGGTACAATACACACAGTAGCGGAGAAAAAATAAATTAAAACATACAAAAATGATACAATTAAAATTTAAAACAAGAAATTTCAGTATAGTATATTTACTCTATGTATAGTTTCCTCTAGGAATTTTCCTTAAAACATTAGTTTTAGTTTAAACAATACTTTATGCTAACCATTTATATGTATATAACAAAACAAATTGCACCATAATAATAAGCTACACATATGTGTTAAATGTGCCTCAATATAGCTTTATAAAACAGGGGGTCAAGACTTGGTCCTTAATGTTCCAAAATGACCTCGATACATTATCCTCATGCATTAAGAATTAAGTCTAATAAAACAGTTACACTGCACAGCATGGTATTTATACTAGAATGCTGTTTATGTCATTTGTTAAAACTTTACAGTTAATATTTCCACAGTACTGAACAACAACTTCTATTTTTACAATACGAGTAAATAACACCCTAACCTAACCTCATACCTCATTCACTCATCAAAAAACTAACCTCATTCACTCATCAAAAAACTAACCTCATTCACCCTCAAAAATGGCAAAAATGTGCACACCCATAAGAACCATCAGTACTATGCAGACTATCGGGACTAGCATCTTCCACTAGACATTCTGTACAAGTGGAGTTTAGGCTGGATTTAACGAGGTTAGGATAAGATGGTTTAGCTAAGAACCTGCAATCAGGTTCAGGTTCTTAAGTGCAGTACCCATATCACATGTCACAAAACCATATTGTAGTGCCCAATATCATGTCATAAAAACCATATTGTAGTGCCCAATATCATGTCATAAAAACCATATTGTAGTGCCCAATATTACGTCATAAAACCATATTGTAGTGCCCAATATCATGTCATAAAAACCATATTGTAGTGCCCAATATCACATGTCACGAAACCATATTGTAGTGCCCAATATTACATGTCATGAAACCATATTGTAGTGCCCAATATTACATGTCACAAAACCATTATTCAAGCTTATTTCAGATTTGTGCCAAAAATTCTGAAAGTGCTATGGGACTCCATAACTTATATTACTATACTGTGCTGTACTCCCAGCTTTTGATGCTTGAATAATCTGGGATCTTGGTAATTTTTATTACTAATGTTAACATTGTCTATCTCAAGCTGAATTGCATTTGTTGATTTGCTTCTAAATAAGATGTAGATCTTTTCTATGTTAAGTGTTAGTTTGTTGGTTGACATCCATAAGTGGACTTTTTTTTAGTTCATTATTAACATTATTTAGTGCATGTGGGTTGGGGTTTGAGTAGATGAGGGTATTATCATCAGCAAACAATAAAGGTTTAAGAATGTTAAGAGACATTAGGCAGATCATTGATGTATATAAGAAATAGGAGAGGTCCCAAGATGCTGCCCTGTGGCACTCCAACGGTTATTGGTTGGTTATTGTATATAAATATTACATTATTATTCTTTTATATAATGGCTCAAACCTTAATGTTATTTTTAATTATCCTGAAACTTCATCGAATGTGAAAGAAAAACTACATAATCGAGGTAATTTCGTATTCAATAGATAAGAATGAAAGGACATTATGGAGAGAAGTAATTTTTTTTTTTAAACCAAACCTACTCCAACCCTAACACAACCGAAGCTAACCATATATATATATATACATATATAAATATATATATATATATATATATATATATATATATATTATATATATATATATTTATATAGGATTTTAACAATAAGAAAACGATCTATTGTGGAAAAGCCTGTGAACAACCTGACCAATACTCTGACACATGTTCAACATCAGGTCCAGAAGACTACAAAGAGGGAGCCTAGCGGGGCGGCAAAGGTCACTTAGGGTCCAGTTAGAGGTCAAACACGGGCCACAAGATGACCTTCTACACGCTACGGGTCACCAACCTCACTAAGGACAGTTACTTGCAGTTTACGGGCTTTAAGAAACAGGAAGCGGCAAATTCATTATCGTGCTGTCAGTTCGTAAACATCTCGGCGACAACACATGTTTATAGCGCTGACGACACACTTCCAAGAGCGGTTCTGAAGGTATAAAATGGCGAGAAAGTAAGATCGAGTGCCTTTATTTTCCCCCCGAGTGCAGCCTCCGCCGATGCTCTTCTCTCCCGTTGTTTACAGGTCTGGCCTCAGGTGCGCCGCCAGCCCACCAATCAGCGGCCGCCGTGTGATGCCTGCCTTTGGTACACAAGACGGATCGCCCGCGTATATTTGTACCATTTCGCCCACACACTTTGTACGTTCATGGTACAAATTTATTCCCCAATATTAAGCACCATATAATGCTATTGACAGACAAAATTATTCGAATTAGCAGGCGTATAGTAAATGATGTTCAGTAACGGGATAATCATATTCTGGGCTTCATAAGCTGGGCTTACTTACAGTATCTATGCGTCGGGGTTCAAGCACTGTTCAGTTTCGTCGTAATGGCATATTTCTGATCGGGGAGAAAACAAACCAGGAGTGGGGGGACCTTAATTTATTAACTAATGTTTACAGAGCAACTGCTGTACCACAATATCCACGTAGGCGTGTATCATGGCTGAGTAGCATGCCAGTACTGCAAAGATGCAACTAAGGGAAATAAGTCATAGGACATTAACCGTGTCTAGTGCCAGCTAGCCGAAGCAATGTTGCAGTACTCGCAATCAGCTTAAAGCTATAATTAAAACAATGCCAGAGATAATTGAGTGGCACAGCCAGTACAGTATGTATAAAATATATTCTGTATACACAGGGCATAGAATAGTTACTAGTTTCCAGGGGTAACGATATGCTAGTGCCTAGTACATGTAAAGTCTGCAACCCCAAACTTGCACACAAGTGAGCACTTGACATATGGTAAGTAGCGCAACTGCTGTACCACAATATAAGAGAAGGCATGTAACATGGCTGAGTAGAATGCCAGTACTGCAAAGATGCAACTAAGGGAATAAGTCATAGGACATTAACCGTGCCTAGTGGCAGCTAGCCGAAGCAATGTTGCAGTACTCGCAATCAGCTTAATGCTATAATTAAAAACAATGCCAGAGATAATTGAATGGCACAGCCAGTACAGTATGTAGAAATATATTCTGTATACACAGAGGGCATAGAATAGTTAATAATTTCCAGGGGTAATGATATGCTAGTGCCCAGTACAGGCATATTTATTTTTTATATATATTGTCCTAATGGCTTGGCGCTTTCTTTTGAAAATTTCCTTCCCTCCTACTCGGAGGAGCTGCAATTAAAATGCAACTGCATGATGGCTTTCAGCTTCACTACCATATTCACCACCTCGTCAAAGAATTAAAGATCAACCCATGTTTCAATTTGAAAGCAAAGTTTCCACCTGTGATATTGCTACCTATGCTAAATAGTCTTTATCTACCCTGTCAATTCCCCTGAGAATTTTATATGTTGTTATCATGTCTCCCAAACTCTTCTGTCTTCCAGTGAATTGAGGTCCCACACACACACACACACACACACACACACACACACACACACACACACACACACACACACACACACACACACACACACACACACACACACACACATCAGGTCCTGGATGACCTGGATAAACTGGAGGAATGGTCTAGAAAATGGCTGCTAAAGTTCAACTCGGGAAAGTGTAAGGTGATGAAATTAGGCGAAGGGAGCAGGAGACTGAACACAAGGTATCATCTGGGAGGTGAAATCCTGCAAGAGTCAAATAGAGAGAAAGATCTGGGGGTTGATATCACACCGAACCTGTCCCCAGAGGCCCACATCAAAAGAATATCATCAGCAGCATATGCTAGACTGGCCAACATAAGAACTGCCTTTAGAAACTTGTGTAAGGAATCTTTCAGAACCCTGTATACCACTTATGTAAGACCAATCCTGGAGTATGCAGCTCCAGCCTGGAGTCCATACCTAGTTAAACACAAGACAAAATTAGAGAAGATTCAGCGGTATGCCACCAGGCTCGTCCCGGAACTGAGAGGATTGAGCTACGAGGAAAGGCTAAAGGAGGTGAACCTCACATCCCTGGAAAACAGAAGAGTAAGGGGAGACATGATAACCACCTACAAAATTCTCAGGGGAATTGACAGGGTGGACAAAGACAAACTCTTCAGCACGGGTGGGACACGAACAAGGGGACACAGGTGGAAACTTAGTACCCAGATGAGCCACAGAGACGTTAGGAAGAATTTTTTCAGTATCAGAGTAGTTAATAAATAGAATGCACTAGGAAGTGATGTGGTGGAGGCTGACTCCATACACAGTTTCAAATGTAGATATGATAGAGCCCAGTAGGCTCAGGAATCTGTACACCAGTTGATTGACAGTTGAAAGGCGGGACCAAAGAGCCAAAGCGCAACCCCCGCACAGTGGTGCCAGATTGGGCTACAAATAGCGAATTGGGCTACTTTTGAGAGCCCCGCGCTCCCAAATTTTTAATTTCACTACTTTGCTACTTTTTGGGCTAATTTAAAAGCAAGATGTGCTAATTTGGGCTATTAATGTTAAGAATGTACGATTGCGAGTTACATGAAAGTAACTGAGCTATAAATAATTGTAATTAATAATAATTGTAAATATTAATTAATACTAAATAATATTATTTAATAAATTAGTCCCAATTCAATGCAGAGTTTTCTTCCAAGCACAGAAACTTGTAAATATAAATACAAGATAATAGATAGAACGATAAATAAATAGACAACTTTCAAATATTGCACCAAGTAATGGCGAGAGGACAAAACCTAAACCGTATACATTACATTTGAAATTAATAATGGATGAATGGTAATAAATTGGTGTATGTTTGTAAGTATACCAGACAAAGTCCATTTAATGGCAGAATTTAGAGATTTTGTGTAAAAACTTTTATATCTCATATTATTAATTATAACAGTAATTGAAAAAAGTTATAGTTTGTATATACAAGAGATGAAACAGAGAGCCATGAGCTAGAGCGATGTGCTGAGTCCATAAGGAGGCGGAGCTTCCAGAAATACCTTCCTGTGATTGGCTGTTGCGGGGAACACCAACACTCTTTTATGAATAAAATTTAAACTAAGAAATAGGTCCTTGTGCACAACAACAAGGTTGTTGTGAAAAAGAACAACAATTTCTGTTTTGCACCTGACAGAAATCTCCATCTAACTGAATAATTTACTCGAATAAGAGGGCAGAGCAGTGTATCATTATTTGCGTCAAGGCAACCCCCAATAATAACGTCTCAAGTTAGGTAGCCAACCCATTTTTATATAACATTTGTTATATCCTGCAATATTTAATTATCACTTTATTAACACTTTAAATAATTAACACTTCACTTTTTTGGGTAAATTAAAGTTAAAGCAGAATTCCATAAGCAGGACTGGTGGGCTGAACTAAGATGATTTACTAAGTGGATGGCACCTATAGCTGATTCCTTCCTGTGATTGGCTGTTGTGTGAATGTCAACAAAGAATATCTACCAATGATATGCCATTTATTATGCACCCCATACCATCTGTGGGCGGAGCTAGGAACCTCCTACCCGAGCCCAACAACCCACCTTATGGGTTGCTGTTTGGCTATTTATAGTGCGTTGGAAAAAAGAGAGATGGCGCTAGTTGTATTTTGTGGGGTAATTTGTTATAAGTGTAATTTGATGTCAACAGATGGCGTAAGCTGTATCTTATGGCTACTATTGACCTGCCAGTTGATAGTGTTCTTATCTGCCGACAGATGGCATTAGCTGTATTATTATTATTTTAATAATATTATTACACTAATAATAATGTATTATTATTACTTGAAATACTGATCTATACGTCTGGTAGCTTATAATAAGGTTTTATACCATGCTGGTATTAAGTAACTAGAATTCTGCAATTACTTTCTTTTTATCTACTGTTGAGGATATGTAAGACAAATGTAAGGTTTGAGGCTAAGTAACGAAGATAGTTACAAGATACGAGCCAGATGGTGTTGAGATTGCAAAAGGGATTATGATAAGAACTTAAGCCAAAAAATCAATGCATAAACGTTCGCAAATATGAGACTGGGATTTATTTCTCGAAAAGTTAGCAATAAAATACGCTTTCTAGTTCTTTATTTTTAAAATTAAGACCAGGGATTCTGTCTAATGAAGCTGCAAGCTAAAACACCGTTATCCTATAATGTTCATCTGTAGCTTGACCCTAAATACTCGTTTATTAAACGAATTTATTGTTAGAGTTCATTAGGAATCAACTTTTTTGAAGGCAGTTTCCAACAAATACCTCCTGTGATTGGCTGTTGTGGGGAATGCCAACGCTTATATGAATAAAATGCAAAATAAGAGTACGTCATTTTGCTCAATAACCTTATTGTTGTACAAAAGAACAACAATTTCTGTTTTATACAAGACAGAAATTTCCATCTAACTGAATAATGTAGACCAACAAGAGGACGGAGGCATTGTATCGCCGATATTATTTGTGTGAGGCAACACCTACTGATGACGTCACAAGTTAGGTAGCCAGTCCATGTTTCTGTAACACTCGTTACATCCTGCAGTATTTAATTATCAGGTAGGTAGGTAATTAGGTAGATTAAAGTTGAAGCAGAATGTCATAAGCAAGGATGGTGTGCTGAATAAAAGATGCTTTATTAAGTGGATGGCACCTATAGCTGATCCCTTCCTGTGATTGGCTGTTGTGTGAATGTCAACAAAGAATATCTACCAATGATATGCCATTTATTATGCACCCCATACCATCTGTGGGCGGAGCTAGGAACCTCCTACCCGAGCCCAACAACCCGCCTTATGGGTTGCTGTTTGGCTATTTATAGTGCGTTGGGAAAAAAAAGATGGCGCTAGTTGTATTTTGTGGGGTAATTTGTTATAAGTGTAATTTGATGTCAACAGATGGCGTAAGCTGTATCTTATGGCCACTGTTGACCNAACTTTCTCGTCACGTTTAAGGATTCCCAGCATTCGGCCATTGGCAATCACAGTGCGTATCCTGGAGCTAGCGACAGCACCTGGGTGATAATAAAATTGCATTTACTATCTGATATTCTTCATATATTAATATTCAAACAGCTATAATACCACATATATATATATATATAAAACGAATATTAATTCAAATTTTGCAAACAATACATATGATATAGGTAGCTAAATGAATACAAGATCACTCAACATTACCTCCTACAATAAATGGATTGAATTTTAAACACTTCCTCTTTAATGTGTCAGACGAGAAGGATGCTTCCATCTCCAAACCCTGTACGTAGAAAAGAGAAGTAAAATGCACGAATATTAATAACTTTTACACATATGAACACCCATATGGACTGGTCAACACCTGGTTGACCAGTCCAGCAACCAGGAGCCTGGGACCGATTCACAACAGCAGTTACACAAGAATTACGAACCTGTACAATTTTTCTCAATCGTTGGCAGCTTTGTTTGCAATTATTAAACAGTTAATGAGCTCCGAAGCACCAGGAGGGCTGTTTATCACAATAAAACCAGTCGATTGGGAAGTTTTCATGCTTGTAAAATGTTTTAATAAATGTAAACAAGCCGTCAAAGATTGAGAAAAGATATACACGTTCGTAAATACTTGCGTAACTGCTTCGTGAATCTGGCCCCTGGTCAGGGACCGAGTCGCAGGGTCCATGAGCCCTGAAATCAAGACAAGGTAACAACAAGGTAAGGTATGGATAATCCTAAAGCCTCCTCATTCTTAACAGTGTCGGATTTCTTGTACTTTTATGAACTTTGCATCATTGCACATGCCAAGCATTTTGGACATCCAAATGTGCTGAATTTGTAGCAGGAAATAAAAATAGCAAATGAAATCAGAAAAAGACATTAAAATCTTCACTTCAGTCAACAAAGTATCTTCTCACTTACTGGAACTTCAAAATCAGTCCCTTCTTACTTCCATCTAGTTTTTTCGGGCATTTTCTTTCACCAGGATCTTTGCTAAAAACTGCCGAGCAACAGCAGGAGGCAACGTTGACTGTGCCACTTCCACAGCTCGACTGAATATTTTTGAGGCGCTACCATCTGCATCTATGTTGTGGATGGCACACACACGGACACTGTTACTCTCACGCTGAAAAATAAATACAGTACCAGTAATTATTAATAATAAATACCGTACACCGTAACTTTTTTCCAGATATCTTTCAACGCTCTTTCCACGAGTGGAATATTGTATTTTTTTAATTCAACGTACTCACCAGATATTTTACAGCTTCTAGCAGCAGGGCTCTTCCTTCGTAAGTATCAAAATCCCCGACAACCCAGGCAGTCACAGGACGCATGGCAGGTTCACTTTTAGTTGTAATGTAATGACACGAGTTTGCTATGACTGAAGTCATCTCTGGAGCCTTCAGTGCAGAGAAAGCCTCTACAGAAATGCTAGTCTTAGACTTGTCTGTATTACCAGTCAGATCAATGAATGTTGAACTCTTTGTGCTCAAGATCCTCTCATTCAACCTGCAAGTAAAATGTCTTCATATATTCTCACTATATCAAATATTGCAAACAATTATCTGAATTACAATAATATAAAACTTATGGTGTTCTGTAATTTCATTTAATTTTTTAAGGCAAATATCAATTACATAGCAATGTTTTGTAATACTGTACAGTTATGTTTGACATCTGTCTGCACCCAATCCACCCCCATTCATATTTGTCAACATCCAATGATGGTTCTACTTGAATACTTCATTTTCAGTGCTACTAGACTACTCCCCATAGACAAAACTATCATCAGAATGTCATACGTTTGGTAGCTTGGAGTAGTTTTTGTTTAATAAAACTTACATTTCTTATTCTCCTCTATCGCATAAGTTCATGTAATAATAACAACAAAAATAATTCACGAAAATTAGCATGCTACCCACCTTGGCATTATGTTTGGTAGGGCCATCAGCCAGTCCACAACATCGTGTTTATCGCTCAGATCACCTTTGTAAACCGCACGCTGCAGTGACTGTGTTGTTCGCATCACTTCCATTAACACAACCTCCTCAAATTCATCCACATTCAGATGCTTTTCTGGTAACGGAATGCCATTCATGAGTGCCTGCAATTATAAATTTATTAATGCAATTATATGACCAAAGTTAAAAGAATAATATAGTGCAGGAAATAATACCTTTTCAAAATCTAGATTTTTGGACACCAAGGAGGCATGTCATGAAGACCACTAACAAACGACACACAAACATAACGATGCAAAGTATCAGAACAAAGAGGTGACATAAAAATCAGAGGGAACACATATCGCAATAACATGATAGAAGAAATAAACTGCTTCCATTAGCAACAGAAGTAGTGGCAACATTTCAGGTAATCCCTAAGTACTGTCCAAGTTGAGACCATTATCCGTCTCAATATTATAATGGTCCACAACAACCCATCCTCCTGTTTAGATAGTACCTATTACGACGATCGTCAATAGTCAGAATTCATATGTTTCGTAATTTTTGGATAGTAGTATACTGACTAGTAAGGAATTCTTTTAAAATAAATGAAGCTAAAACACAAACTTAAATATTCCTAGGCCTAGTATAGCCCACATATGTACTATATTAGGCCTCAGATATCGTGTATTAGGCCTAGGGAGGTTAGGATAGGTTGGTATAGTTTGTCAAAGCAACACGAGTAAAAAATAGTTTTCCAGTTAGTCCAACCCAATATAGTTCAGTTTTCTACTTTCTAATTTCGTTGTACGTCAGTATATCTACTATGGTCCTTATCGTTACTATAAGTACTACCAAAACAGGAGGATGGGCTGTCCTCAACTAACCAAACCATCCTCTCTTCCTGTATCCAGTGCATGAGTTAAACACTAAGAAAGGGAAAGAAATAAGAGTAATCACCTGAAAGGAGCAGTAACAAGCAATACATCTGGACAAACCATGAATATATGTAATGTCACAAAAGAGGCTGAGAAAACATCGATGGACAAAATGCCAATTATAATGACGCTTTTCGGTTTGTTTTAATTTAATAAGCAACTTCACATAATATTAAACTTACCTGAGGCAAACTACTGATGCCAGCTTTCTCAACAAAATCTTGCGCAAGCATACGGCCCACGTCGTAATCCGAGTCCTCGCCAAATACATCGTCGAGATCAATGCTGGGATACTTGCCCTTAAACGCACTTGTCACATCAGCTACAGTAACATCCTCCTGAGCACTAGAATAAATCTGAACAGCAGTTACTATTAGTATTGGTAATCTTTAATGACATACACAAGCTACATCAAAACAATATATTTAGTGCCCCCAGTACAGTGCAACAAAAATTATGCAGCACAATAAACAGTCCACCTGGCACCTGACAGCTGGGTGGACAGCACTTCGGATTCGTAGTCCTGAGGTTCCGGGTTCAATCCCCGGTGGAGGCAGAGACAAATGGGCAAAAAGTTTCTTTCACTCCTGATGCCCCTGTTATCTAGCAGTAAATAGGTACCTGGGAGTTAGACTGCTGCTACGGGCTGCTTCCTGGGGGGGGGGGTAACAAAAAGGAGGTGTGGTCGAGGACCAGGCCGAGGGGACGCTAAGCCCCGAAATCCTCTCAAGTCCATCTTATATGTCAATGCCGACTCATCAAGTCACTGCCTCTGACACGACTAGTGATGTGCCATCTTACAAGACATGTATCCACCTATTCCGGAAAGTGTTTTTCTGGTTCACGATAAACAATTTCAAACTTAAAAAATCTAAGTGCTCTTGGGGGACACGACCGACTATGAAGAATTTCATACTCCATATCAACTGATGGCAATTAAGTGATTTCTTCAAAATTCAAATTATACACAATTACTAATTCTTTAAAACATAAGCCTTACAATTATCAGAACTCACAAAATGAGAAAATGTTTCATGCTAGACATTTTTGGGTTTAATTAGTATTTACGCTTCATTCACTTTGTTCAAGTCACTTGTCTCACTTCCCACATATATTTCACAACCTATTCTACAAATAACCAAAAGAATTGGTCCCGCTTTCTTTTACACTCCAACTTCTAGCCTCCCAGCAACCATTGAACATCCTCACATGCTTATCTTTATCATCATCCCTTACCCCTCCACTAATTCCAACCACAGCTTTAAGGAAAATATAATGAAAGCTTTAAATTTAGATAATTAGTGCACCAGGTACAAATGAGACTGGGCATAAAGAGCTCAATCTCACCCCCCCCCCAATGGTCACTGATATGTAGGTACCAGTCTTCCAAAAGTTACCTAAGGATGCAAATAAATACAGAAAGGTAAATAATGATGAAACGTGCAGTTTATCTAGTCATTTTACTTACGTCAAGCAGGAACTGAAGAGCCCTGTAGTTCATATCTTCCCTTCCCGACATGTTCTCCGCCACATAGTTAAAGGCACAGAGCATCGCCAGCCCAGCATCATCAAAGCCCCGCAGAGACTCATCTGAGTTAACTGCCATCACCAGACCAACACGTACCGGTGCGGTGTGTGTCACAAATCCTTCAACCAATCTTATCAAATCAGCTGTTGTGGACTTAATAGGGTCAGCTACAATGACCTGAAAAAGGTAGGCAAAATCAGTACATGATCAAATAAAATATGTCAATGGAGAAGTTTTAATGTAGATTACAGAAATAATTAAAAATATAAATGAAAAAGTAGTATAATATATACAAAAGCTTATATAGCATCAAAGCATTAGTGAGAATATTCTGATAAGGAACTGTTTTATAACTACAGAAGTTAACAATTAATATCTAACAGTCTTTCAGTTATTTCAATCACTATTCAACTCTCAAAATCCAGGGTTATATAAAGACAGAGAAAAAATAAGAGATTTCTTACCAAGTTGTGAAAATTCTTCCTTATACTGCGCAACATGCCAGGATACGTCGGCCGGAGAAGTTCTCCCGTCGATGACGGCCACTTACGGTATGCTTTATCAGTCTCAATGTTGTTCATCCACATAATGGCTGAATCTCGAATATCGATACCATATTCCTGGGTGCTTTCACTGACATCTAAATGCAAGAGGGTGCTTAAAGATTCTCCATGAACACCTGTTGAAGATAATTAAAATGATATGAACACGTGTACAAGTGCAATTATAAATGTGATAGCATTAATTACATTTACTCCAATGAACTGGAGTATATCGGACAATATACTCCAATGCGACTAACCCAGTTTGTGAAGGCCTCCCATTACTCTCTCCTCACTGCGGACATGATCAAGAAGCGTGAAGATGTTGGTGAAATCCATGTCAAGATGCATTCCATTGATGTATAATGCAGCATCTGAGGGATTCACTTCCATCTGCGTGCTCAGCTGGTTCTGGTTCTTCAGAATTTCTCTTTTCATTTTTTCATCTACCTAGAAATTTTCAATTCTGTGTTTACATTTGTACCATACTCTCAGTGTCACCTAAATTCAACAGACTACAGATAATGTGGGCACTCAGGAACGAAGCCATTTTTGTTTTTACAAATCGTACAGGGTATTTAATTTTGAAACTGCTTTATTTCAAAAATAAAATCATAATCAATTTCAAAATGACATGCTATACACCAATTCATGGAAATGTAACATTGCAAAGACTAACATATTAAACACTTTCCAGATTATTTGAGACCAAAATTTTAGTATGAAAAATAAATTTAGTGCCGGACGGATAAACTTGTTAATCAAAGCGCCACTGTAATTTGAAATAAAATAAAACATACCTTTATTCTAACAAGTGAGCGAGCAAGCATTGGGAAGTTCTGTGCTGTGTGTACAAAGAGACTAAGCTGTTGATCTTGCGGAGCGACATGATGCGTTGGGCAGCTTGCATGCTCAATGCTGCAATGCCAGACTTTCAGTGGGCCATTTCATGGCGTGACTCTTCCAGGTGACTTCTCAGTTGATTTAGTTCATCCCTTTATCTGGGTGAAGAGCCCTGTAAAAAAAAAATAGGTAGGAGGTGACAAAATTTTACCTAAAGTTTCATTGTTTATGAATTAGTGTTTCAAGTGTAACAAACAAAAAATAGACAAATCTGATGTGAAGACAATTTACTATGGAGAAGACAAGCCGTGACAACAAATGAGAATCTCAATTTAAGTGTCTAAACTTGATTAATCAAACACAACTGGCTGATGCCATGACCACAATATCACACTCATCAGAAGATGGAGAAACAACATTTGCTTGGTCGTTTCCGCACAGACATTGATCTCTGGAACCAACAAGGTAGCCACAAGGTAGGTAATCTCTTATGCCACACTTTATACAATTGATTACTACTACGTTGACCAGACCACACACTAGAAGGTGAAGGGACGACGATGTTTCGGTCCGTCCTGGACCATTCTCAAGTCGATTACTACTATAATGTTATTAAAGATGTCCAGAACAGAAAATAACTTACTCTAACTTAGAAAACAGGAAGCCCTCAACTTCTACTTCCTGTTCTTCGTTCTCTTCTTGCCTCTGTTCATCCTCCTGAACTTTGGTGTCGTCTTGGGCCTTATACTCAGTGCTCTTGATGGCAAGTTCCACTCCATAGCCACTAAGGCGAACTTTTTTGGGGGAACGCTCCTATAACAACAGAATGAACAACAGGTTTTAATAAAATGGAACACAAACACTTTGCCATAAAATGGAACTCTTTTAGAAGTACCATGCTAACTAATATTACTGTATTAACAAACGTGAGCAACTTTCTTTCCCTTTTCACATTATTTATGTGCCCTATTTGCAATCTAAATTCTTCCTCCTATTAAAAAGCTAAATAAATAGCCGTCAAATATGCATCACCTACTTGTGCAAGTTTTGAAAGGGCTGATGAAGGTATATAACATCACAGTCTATTTAACCATGAAATTTATCACACGACAAACAACAATAAAAACAAGGATGCAAGAGATAATAATGATTACGATGATAATATAGACAACAATGATGAAGAAAGCGTATAGAATCGACTCGAGTACTGTCTTACCTTCACTCTATGGCGTAAAACATAGTCGATCTTGCCTGCACTCGCAAAATCCTTCAGCGCTGAATGGAATGTTTGGAATTCAGCAGACCCTAATTCGCCATATAGAACCACTCCAACCTGATTTATTAGTAATCTATTAGATCTCTAAAATATTAAACCCATATGACAAATTATTTAACACAAATCAAATATAATTCTTCAGTTCTTTCTTAAAGTGGCTCTTTGGAATAATCAAACTGGATTCTTTTGTATACTAGGAGAATACAATACTGTATTACTGTATAAAGCAGTTACTCCCTCCTTAAAGTCTTAGCTCTTATCCCTAATTATAGCTCACTGTGAGTAACCAGTGTGTGTGCTAATTAGTATATCTTATGACAATTGATAATGTGCTAATTATTTATATGGTTAATTGATCAAGTGCTAATTAGTTATCACATAAATAAACTTTAAAACATGGCGTTTTTTTAATTACTGCCGCACCCCCCCCCCCCCCCCCAGGGTGTGCATTTTTATTGATCCCTTCAGAAATATCATCCATTACACAAGGTACAGGTACAATACCTGCATTGTTATTTTCCTTCAGTTATATTCCTGACGTACACAGATGCCACTTTAACGAAGATTCACAATCTCTCACACAGATCCACTCACCATTTGCAATCTCCTGCTGAACTTCAACTGTCATGCGAGATTTTCTCCATTGAATTCATTAACTTGTTATAATCCTATGCATCTCAATGTTGTCCTTTTAATTGGTTGTGCAATTTGGGAGTTAATGTCACAAATTATATTTCTCAAAACTCTATACAAGGATTAACATCATGAATAATACAGTATGCCACATTATGCCAAGACAAGTATATGTTAAGTGAAGCAAGTAAACTAATGCACTGTCAGAGTACCATACAAAGGTGACTCACAATAGGGTACCATATGTGGGTGACTCACAATAGGGCACCATATATATGTATATCATAATAGGGTACCACATGTGGGTGAATCACAATTGCTTTCAATTGCAGAAAACCAATTATAGAAAGATTAACATCAATTTAGAAATTACAGTAAAGAAAAAGTAATACCTTAGCACTTTCTCCTCCTGGAAAATGGTGATCAACTTCATATGTGATTGGTTTACTTCCAGTTTCCTTTTCGATAAGTAGTTTAACTTTGTCAACGTCGCAAGTTAACTCCCCATTAACATCGACTGTAGCTCCACACTCCTCAGTGCTTGGAAGATCTCGGTCATGCGCTATCTGGTGGAACATCTCAATTTTGGGAGAGTAAGCCCGTAGTGACAAGCTCAGTTTTAACACACGAATCTGAGATGGGGAGAGAAACTGCCCTGCTGCCGAGAGTGTCTTTTCAAATATCTCCTTCTCATTGCCTAGTTGGAAGAATACACAATGAAGTAAAAGAATAAACTTCATTTTACAAATATATGTATATAAAGAGCAGGCTCAAACATTTGAAACAATATCTAGCAAAATTTATGCGCCAACAACATAAGAGTACAAGGCAGCCCTCGAATAACGCAAGACTGCATTCCTGGAACACTACATATAAATCCTAATTGAGTCCACTTGTCAATTTTTCTGATGCTATTAGAGACCTAAAACTCAGAACAAATGTCATCATGAGTCAATTTTGTCAATTTTGAATACCTGGTTAAAATTGAGCTATTTAATAGTCAATATCTAAGTTTTATGGCAAATTTGCACTAATCAAGGACCGCTTGTACACAGAACAAGTATTACTGTTAAACACGTATATTATTACTTGAAAGAATATTATTTAAACTCATACAAATTCATTACAATATCTTACTAGAATTCAATATGTCCGGATCGACTTCGGTAATAACATCCACAAAGCTCCAAAAGGTTGCAGGACTTTCCTCTCCCATGTACTCTGCAGTCTCTAGCAACAAGGGTGTGTGAGTCCATTTTGCCGAGAGGTGAGTGGTGACAGGCTTTACTTTAGCCTGGCCGTTGACGTATCTCGCTAATATCAGTAAGGCTAGAGTGACCCACATCTGGCAGCGTACACACTCTCTCATGGTTGAAGCTTCTGCAAACAAAAATATTAATAATATGATTAATTAATTTCAGCCAACACAAACAGCATGGCTGACATTTACTGACATATGAAGTATGCATTTAACTCTAGTATAGTTATAATATATAATAATCATGCTCTATAGAGCATGATTACTCTACTTTTATTTTTAATTTTAAGATGTCCCAAAACTTTTCAAGATGGTACAATACACACAGTAGCGGGGAAAAAATAAATTAAAACATACAACCATGATACAATTAAAATTTAAAACAAGAAATTTCAGTATAGTATATTTACTCTATGTATAGTTTCCTCTAGGAATTTTCCTTAAAACATTAGTTTTAGTTTAAACAATACTTTATGCTAACCATTTATATGTATATAACAAAACAAATTGCACCATAATAATAAGCTACACATATGTGTTAAATGTGCCTCAATATAGCTTTATAAAACAGGGGGTCAAGACTTGGTCCTTAATGTTCCAAAATGACCTCGATACATTATCCTCATGCATTAAGAATTAAGTCTAATAAAACAGTTACACTGCACAGCATGGTATTTATACTAGAATGCTGTTTATGTCATTTGTTAAAACTTTACAGTTAATATTTCCACAGTACTGAACAACAACTTCTATTTTCACAATACGAGTAAATAACATACCCTAACCTAACCTCATACCTCATTCACTCATCAAAAAACTAACCTCATTCACTCATCAAAAAACTAACCTCATTCACCCTCAAAAATGGCAAAAATGTGCACACCCATAAGAACCATCAGTACTATGCAGACTATCGGGACTAGCATCTTCCGCTAGACATTCTGTACAAGTGGAGTTTAGGCTGGATTTAACGAGGTTAGGATAAGACGGTTTAGCAAAGAACCTGCAATTAGGTTCAGGTTCTTAAGTGCAGTACCCAATATCACATGTCACAAAACCATATTGTAGTGCCCAATATCATGTCATAAAAACCATATTGTAGTGCCCAATATCATGTCATAAAAACCATATTGTAGTGCCCAATATCACGTCATAAAAACCATATTGTAGTGCCCAATATCACGTCATAAAAACCATATTGTAGTGCCCAATATCACATGTCACGAAACCATATTGTAGTGCCCAATATTACATGTCATGAAACCATATTGTAGTGCCCAATATTACATGTCACAAAACCATTATTCAAGCTTATTTCAGATTTGTGCCAAAAATTCTGAAAGTGCTATGGGATTCCATAACTTATATTACTATACTGTGCTGTACTCCCAGCTTTTGATGCTTGAATAATCTGGGATCTTGGTAATTTTTATTACTAATGTTAACATTGTCTATCTCAAGCTGAATTGCATTTGTTGATTTGCTTCTAAATAAGATGTAGATCTTTTCTATGTTAAGTGTTAGTTTGTTGGTTGACATCCATAAGTGGACTTTTTTTTAGTTCATTATTAACATTATTTAGTGTATGTGGGTTGGGGTTTGAGTAGATGAGGGTAGTATCATCAGCAAACAATATAGGTTTAAGAATGTTAAGAGACATTAGGCAGATCATTGATGTATATAAGAAATAGGAGAGGTCCCAAGATGCTGCCCTGTGGCACTCCAACGGTTATTGGTTGGTTATTGTATATAAATATTACATTATTCTTCTTTTATATAATGGCTCAAACCTTAATGTTATTTTTAATTATCCTGAAACTTCATCAAATGTGAAAGAAAAACTACATAATCGGGGTAATTCGTATTCAATAGATAAGAATGAAGGACATTATGGAGAGAAGTAATTTTTTTTTTAAACCAAACCTACTCCAACCCTAACACAACCGAAGCTAACCATATATATATATATATATATATAATATATATATATATATATATATATATATATATATATATATATATATTATATATATATATATATATATAGGATTTTAACAATAAGAAAACGATCTATTGTGGAAAAGCCTGTGAACAACCTGACCAATACTCTCACACATGTTCAACATCAGGTCCAGATGACTACAAAGAGGGAGCCTAGCGGGGCGGCAAAGGTCACTTAGGGTCCAGTTTGGGGTCAAACACGGGCCACAAGATGACCTTCTACACGCTACGGGTCACCAACCTCACTAAGGACAGTTACTTGCAGTTTACGGGCTTTAAGAAACAGGAAGCGGCAAATTCATTATCGTGCTGTCAGTTCGTAAACATCTCGGCGACAACACATGTTTATAGCGCTGACGACACACTTCCCAGAGCGGTTCCGAAGGTATAAAATGGCGAGAAAGTAAGATCGAGTGCCTTTATTATCCCCCGAGTGCAGCCTCCGTCGATGCTCTTCTCTCCCGTTGTTTACAGGTCTGGCCTCAGGTGCGCCGCCAGCCCACCAATCAGCGGCCGCCGTGTGATGCCTGCCTTTGGTACATAAGACGGATCGCCCGCGTATATTTGTACCATTTCGCCCACACACTTTGTACGTTCATGGTACAAATTTATTCCCCAATATTAACCACCATATAATGCTATTGACAGACAAAATTATTCGAATTAGCAGGCGTATAGTAAATGATGTTCAGTAACGGGATAATCATATTCTGGGCTTCATAAGCTGGGCTTACTTACAGTATCTATGCGTCGGGGTTCAAGCACTGTTCAGTTTCGTCGTAATGGCATATTTATTTTTTATATATATTGTCCTAATGGCTTGGCGCTTTCTTTTGAAAATTTCCTTCCCTCCTACTCGGAGGAGCTGCAATTAAAATGCAACTGCATGATGGCTTTCAGCTTCACCACCAGATTCACCACCTCGTCAAAGAAAATTAAAGATCAACCCATGTTTCAATTTGAAAGCAAAGTTTCCACCTGTGATATTGCTACCTATGCTAAATAGTCTTTATCTACCCTGTCAATTCCCCTGAGAATTTTATATGTTGTTATCATATCTCCCAAACTCTTCTGTGTTCCAGTGAATTGAGGTCCCACACACACACACACACACACACACACACACACACACACACACACACACACACACACACACACACACACACACACACACACACACACACACACACACACACCACACACACACACACACACACACACACACACACACACACACATCAGGTCCTGGATGACCTGGATAAACTGGAGGAATGGTCTAGAAAATGGCTGCTAAAGTTCAACTCGGGAAAGTGTAAGGTGATGAAATTAGGAGAAGGGAGCAGGAGACTGAACACAAGGTATCATCTGAGAGGTGAAATCCTGCAAGAGTCAAATAGAGAGAAAGATCTGGGGGTTGATATCACACCGAACCTGTCCCCAGAGGCCCACATCAAAAGAATATCATCAGCAGCATATGCTAGACTGGCCAACATAAGAACTGCCTTTAGAAACTTGTGTAAGGAATCTTTCAGAACCCTGTATACCACTTATGTAAGACCAATCCTGGAGTATGCAGCTCCAGCCTGGAGTCCATACCTAGTTAAACACAAGACAAAATTAGAGAAGATTCAGCGGTATGCCACCAGGCTCGTCCCGGAACTGAGAGGATTGAGCTACGAGGAAAGGCTAAAGGAGGTGAACCTCACATCCCTGGAAAACAGAAGAGTAAGGGGAGACATGATAACCACCTACAAAATTCTCAGGGGAATTGACAGGGTGGACAAAGACAAACTCTTCAGCACGGGTGGGACACGAACAAGGGGACACAGGTGGAAACTTATCCCCAGATGAGCCACAGAGACGTTAGAAAGAATTTTTTCAGTATCAGAGTAGTTAATAAATAGAATGCACTAGGAAGTGATGTGGTGGAGGCAGACTCCATACACAGTTTCAAATGTAGATATGATAGAGCCCAGTAGGCTCAGGAATCTGTACACCTGTTGATTGACAGTTGAAAGGCGGGACCAAAGAGCCAAAGCGCAACCCCCGCACAGTGGTGCCAGATTGGGCTACAAATAGCGAATTTGGCTACTTTTGAGAGCCCCGCGCTCCCAAATTTTTAATTTCGCTACTTGCTACTTTTTGGGCTAATTTAAAAGCAAGATGTGCTAATTTGGGCTATTAATGTTAAGAATGTACGATTGCGAGTTACATGAAAGTAACTAAGCTATAAATAATTGTAATTAATAATAATTGTAAATATTAATTAATACTAAATAATATTATTTAATAAATTAGTCCCAATTCAATGCAGAGTTTTCTTCCAAGCACAGAAACATGTAAATATAAATACAAGATAATAGATAGATCGATAAATAAATAGACAACTTTCAAATATTGCACCAAGTAATGGCGAGAGGACAAAAACTAGACCGTATACATTACATTTGAAATTAATAATGGATGAATGGTAATAAATTGGTGTATGTGTGTAAGTATACCAGACAAAGTCCATTTAATGGCAGAATTTAGAGATTTTGTGTAAAAACTTTTATATCTCCTATTATTAATCATAACAGTAATCGAAAAAAGTCATAGTTTGTATATACAAGAGATGAAACAGCGAGCCATGAGCTAGAGCGATGTGCTGAGTCCATAAGGAGGCCGAGCAGCTTCCAGAAATACCTTCCTGTGATTGGCTGCTGCGCGGAATACCAACACTCTTTTATGAAAAAAAATAAAATTTAAACTAAGAAATAGGTCCTTGTGCACAACAACAAGGTCGGTGTGAAAAAGAACAACAATTTCTGTTTTGCACCTGACAGACATCTCCATCTAACTGAATAATTTACTCGAATAAGAGGGCAGAGCAGCGTATCATTATTTGCGTCAAGGCAACCCCCAATAATAACGTCTGAAGTTAGGTAGCCAACTCATTTTTATATAACATTTGTTATATCCTGCAATATTTAATTATCACTTTATTAACACTTTAAATAATTAACACTTCACTTTTTTGGGTAAATTAAAGTTAAAGCAGAATTCCATAAGCAGGACTGGTGGGCTGAACTAAGATGATTTACTAAGTGGATGGCACCTATAGCTGATTCCTTCCTGTGATTGGCTGTTGTGTGAATGTCAACAAAGAATATCTACCAATGATATGCCATTTATTATGCACCCCATACCATCCGTGGGCGGAGCTAGGAACCTCCTACCCGAGCACAACAACCCGCCTTATGGGTTGCTGTTTGGCTATTTATAGTGCGTTGGAAAAAAAAGAGATGGCGTTAGTTGTATTTTGTGGGGTAATTTGTTTATAAGTGTAATTTGATGTCAACAGATGGCGTAAGCTGTATCTTATGGCCACTGTTGACCTGCCAGTTGATAGTGTTCTTATCTGCCGACAGATGGCATCAGCTGTATTATTATTATTTTAATAATATTATTACATTAATAATAATGTATTATTATTACTTTAAACACTGATCTATACGTCTGGTAGCTTATAATAAGGTTTTATACCATGCTGGTATTAGGTAACTAGAATTCTGCAATTACTTTTTTTTATCTACTGTTGAGGATATGTAAGACAAATGTAAGGTTTTGAGGCTAAGTAACGAAGATAGTTACAAGATACGAGCCAGATGGTGTTGAGATTGCAAAGGGATTATGATAAGAACTTAAGCCAAAAAATCAATGCATAAATGTTCGCAAATATGAGACTGGGATTTATTTCTCGAAAATTAGCAATAAAATACGCTTTCTAGTTCTTTATTTTTAAAATTAAGACCAGGGATTCTGTCTAACGAAGCTGCAAGCTAAAACACCGTTATCCTAATGTTCATCTGTAGCTTGACCCTAAATACTCGTTTATTAAACGAATTTATTGTTAGAGTTCATTAGGAATCAACTTTTGGAAGGCAGTTTCCAACAAATACCTTCCTGTGATTGGCTGTGCGGGGAATGCCAACGCTTATATGAATAAAATGCAAAATAAGAATACGTCCTTTTGCTCAATAACCTTGTTGTTGTACAAAAGAACAACAATTCTGTTTTATACAAGACAGAAATTTCCATCTAACTGAATAATGTAGACCAAAAGAGGCGGAGGCATTGTATCGCCGATATTATTTGTGTGAGGCAACACCCACTGATGACGTCACAAGTTAGGTAGCCAGCCCATGTTTCTGTAACACTCGTTACATCCTGCAGTTTATTTAATTATCATTTAAATACTTAACATTTCACAGGTAGATTAAAGTTGAAGCAGAATGTCATAAGCAAGGATGGTGTGCTGAATAAAGATGATTTATTAAGTGGATGGCCTTTAGCTGATCCCTTCCTGTGATTGGCTGTTGTGTGAATGTCAACAAAGAATATCTACCAATGATATGCCATTTATTATGCACCCCATACCATCTGTGGGCGGAGCTTGGAACCTCCTACCCGAGCACAACAACCGCCTTATGGGTTGCTGTTGGCTATTTATAGTGCGTTGGAAAAAAAAGAGATGGCGTTAGTTGTATTTGTGGGGTAGGTAATTGTTATAAGTGTAATTTGATGTCAACAGAGGCGTAAGCTGTATCTTATGGCCACTGTTGACCAGCCAGTTGATAGTGTTCTCTTCTGCCGACAGATGGCATCAGCTGTGTTATTATTACTTCCGAATTCCCTTTAAACACTGATCTACAAATCCCTTGGCTTATGATAAGGTTTTATACCATTTATGATAAGTATTAGATAACTGGAGTTCCGCAATTACTTTTATTTATCAACTGTTCAGGATATCATCATATAAGTCTGGTTAGGACGTACTGCTCTCGATGATGAAGATTAAGCCACCCAAGAGGTGGCACGGGCATGAATAGCCCGTAAATACTGCTCTCGTAATATTATTCAGGGGGGGGGGGGAACTATCAAGTGAAAGCGCCAAGCCATACGACTATATATAGCACTCGGAAGGGATCAGGATACGGATTTGGGATGGAACGGGGAAAGGAATGGTGCCCAACCTCTTGGGCGGTCGGGGATTGAACGCGGACCTGTAGGAAACGAGACCGTCGCTCTACCGTCCAGCCCAAGTGGTTAAGCGTAATATTATTAAAACAACAATTTATGCATATAATAACAGCATTTCACACTAAAAATACTTGGATATATTGAAATTTGGTAGTGAATTCCAATCTAGGAATCTCCTATGACTAAACTGTACTTTTAATAATTT
>WNGS01159612.1:2136720-2164148 GCA_020271785.1 Procambarus virginalis
GGCTACGGTGGAGGTGCTAGCGCTCAGTTTTGAGGGCTTAGGAGCTGCTAGAAGTTCCCATTATCTACGTCAATAATAATATTAATAATTATTATTATTATTCATTGTGTCGGGGGGCAGGCATCAGTGTATTCATACTAATTAGGCATATATTGAAGTATACCTTATATTGAGGTATCCCCTATCATTGAGGTATCACTTACAACTGCACAGTAATTTGGATATTGTCATTTCTAAGTCAACAAACTGACAGTTGTTTGTGTTAATATGAGAACACTTTACAGGCTTGCTTTTTTTTGTTATTAAAGGCGTATGTTCTTTTCAGATGAGTAGTGGCAAGGATTATGATTACCTCATTAAGTTCCTGGCACTTGGGGACTCTGGTGTGGGAAAAACAAGTTTCTTGTACCAATACACGGAAGGTTTCTTTCAACAGCAGTTCATCTCTACTGTTGGCATTGACTTCCGGGAAAAACGCCTGGTAAGGCATTCTCCCTATTCCCCTATTAAGTGGGGAAATTTTTGTTCCAAGAATGCATTACTGTAGTAGGATAGAGCAACTGAAGCTGTCCAGAAATTACAGTACCATACATGCATTCAAAATTTGTATAAGTTTAGGAAATGACCAACAATATTGGAAACTCAACAAATGCCTTGAGCTTATGTAAAACTTCTTTCTGAGTATAATTGCCCCTCTAAACTATTCTACCTTATATACCCAAAAAAGTAAAAAAACAAAGTGCCCAACATTATGAAAACACATGGCATGGTCTTGCAATTTAACAGGTGAAAAATTAAGATGATTTTGCTTAACATAAGCAACCTACCTAGCCCAATCTTTCCTCACACTTTATACATGCTATTTTAGCACTATTTACCACAGCATTATAATTCTGATGCTTTAGTGATATTAAAACCACTATAATATTCATTCTTCCTTGGACTTATGAGCATTGGCCTTGATAGGTGGGTAGCCTAAGCTTTTATGCTTCAGGATAGGCAAAAATGCATCTAATTTGATGCTTGTCATATCATGGAAAGACTACCTAACAAGGCTGATAATAATAATAATAATTAATAATTAATAATTCATTGTGTTTGGGGTCAGGAAGCCAGAATGTATTCATATATGTTTTAGCTTTTATCGAGGTACCCCCCCCCCCCCACCCCCAGGCTGAATTATTAACACCGCCTAGGATGTAACCCCACAACAACCTGACTAACTCCAGAGTACCTACTTACTGTTAGGTGAACAGAGGCATTGGGTAAAAGGAAATGTGCCAAACCATTTTTGTCCTGCCCAGGATTCAAACCCGGAATTGTGCATCGAGAACAAACACGACTGCACTACCAGGACCCTAATGATCTGGTAGGGCCCATTATGATGATCATTAACGATGATGATCGTTAATTTTACTAATCAACATTATGGTGCCATTAAATTTACTAATTGACTGCAATTCTTATATTGGGGATGATAGCATAGAAATTACTTCATAAAGTGCGAGGACAGACTAGTTAACTACAGTAGTTTTCTTTTACTAATTATATGCTTATACAGTATGTTCAAAAATCCTTAATGGAACTTGCATATCTCAAGTTTGATAGTTTGCGTAAGCCTTATTTGTATTTATCTTAAAATGAATGAAAGGTGGCCATTTTAGCGAGATAGAAGCAGATAAGGATAAGTGCCAAAATTTGGTTCTTTGTTTTTTTTTAAATAAATTTAAGTGTTGAGAATAATGCCCTAATATTGATTTTAGGTCATAAAGTTAATCTCTTGCAGATATACCGTGGAGATGGATCTGGTCGTGCTCAGGGTGTGCACTTACAGCTGTGGGATACTGCGGGACAAGAAAAGTACAGGGCAAACATTTCTTTTTAGTTGTGTATTGCATCTTTAACCTGAAATTAATCATAAGTGTCTTGATAGATATTCATTTAGATACTGTACTTGTACTTGGATATTTTTTTTTTTAAATTTTGGTTTGAATTGTATTGCAAATTTTGAAAAAAAAAATACATTTGCAATAAGCCCTACTATGCATGACTCCTTTTTGTAGAAAATGTTGTTTTAGTTTACAATACTCATTTTAGCACTGTATTGTTGCACTTTCTATTTGCATCAGTACGGTTATATTTTTACAAGTTCCTCTCCTGCTCTCCTGCTGTGTCTGTATATACTGTAACACCTACTGTTCCTAAATGTAAGTCATTCTCTCATCTTGTTGACCAGACCACACACTAGAAGGTGAAGGGATGACGACGTTTCGGTCCGTCCTGGACCATTCTCAAGTCGATTGCCTTGAGAATGGTCCAGGACGGACCGAAACGTCGTCATCCCTTCACCTTCTAGTGTGTGATCTGGTCAACATACTTTAGCCACGTTATTGTGACTCATCGCCTGCATTCTCTCATCTTCTTTCACGTATCATTGGGTTCTGTAGCACAGCGGCCTACATCCTAGGCTCAGAGTTGAGGGTCCCAGATTCAGTCCTCTGGCAGGTCAAAAACATTTAGGCACATCCCTTTCACCTGGGAAAGGTCAGTAGTTGACCTAGGTTGGACCTTGATAAGACTAAATACAGGCTTCCTGTCCCCAACAATGGGGAATTATATGCTGGCTTATTCTGCTTATATATTTCCCCCTCCATCATTCTCTGGTTATGCTTAGTTGTCACAATTTTGTTTAAAGATATTTAAATTCATTAATAATTTGTTGATGAATGTAATCAATTAAAGGAGTGTGCTATCCTTTAGCGGGTCTTGTTCACTATAAAAGTCCACCATACTTGCATATTTATAATTTTTCCCAAACATGTTGCCTTCTTAACTTCAGTGTATCAGTCTCCCAAAACAGATACTGTATATTTAACTTAGTATAATTATAGTTGTGCCAGATTATATACTGTGTCTTCAGTATGTTATATAAAATCGAAGTACACTAGACCTGCTTCTAAACGTCATTATTTTAAGCATTCTTTTCATAAATAAAATACAATTCTGTACTGTACTTGAAACTTTTTAAAGTATTGTAGTGCGGTATAAATATATTCAGCTGAGAGGCAATAGTGTAGTACAACCAGTATGGATGTAGCTTTGAAACCACTAGCTAATAGAACAAGAAGTAATGTGAAACAGTATTGTTGGCAAACGATAGCAAGAGTTAAGGACAATGTGTGTGGATGGTGGTGGTGGGGACGGGCTAGCATGAATGTTAATGATGGTGTTGGAAGAATGTGTCGACCCTGGACGTGCGTGAGCTGGCAGTGTGGATGGTTGTGAATAGCATTAAGACTCTTTGAGACTTACAGGGATCAGGGATGATGGAGGTGCCTTTTATCAGACGTAAGGTGACGTGTGGAATTCACTGAGTCGGGGCTTTGAAGCAGCCAATAGACTATAATTTTTAGTGTCTGTCCCATGTGAAACCCCCATGAAGGATTTTGTCTGTGAAATGTTCTGTATTATTTTAAGTGCAGTACAGTATTTAAATTTGTATAACAATCTTTCCTGGTTATGTAACTTATTCCCGTAAGAATGTTGATACAATTATGTATGCTGCCTCTGGTACATATTCGCATTTTAGAATTTGGGTCTTATGTATTACAGGCATATAACATACTTTTGGTGAGATTTTATTTAAAAAAAAAATTAAGTGCATGCTTTACTTGAAGTAAAATAAATTTTGTCTTGTTCATTTCCTATTTGTTTCTTTTATTTTTTCTCTGTCCATTTTCTTCTCTCTTCCTCCAGCTGTCATTATTCTCAAGTTTCTTATTTATTCTACTTGTTCTTTTGTTATACTGTATTTCACCATTGCTCGAGAGCAAACATCATCACCGCTGAACATTCACACAATTACCAATTTCCTTGATATGTATATTAATGTGAATATTTTATAGCATTGCCTATCAAAGACATTAATATATTTTTATCTGATACAAATAATTTTTTATATTACAGGGTCATTATTTTTGTAAAGTTTTGGATTCATGTTGACATTCCATAATTATAATTCGTAAAGGTATATTCATTGGTTTTTTTGTTCATAGCATGAACTTAGTGTACACAGATCAGCATGGACTCGGCAGGCTAACGATATGTTCTGCGTGAAGAGTTGGTATTGCTATGCTTAAGTTGATGCTAATTTGGCATTTATCATGAGGCATACTTTAGTGAATATATTTTTCCATGTAAGGTTTGCTATAGTTTTTTTTACTCTATATATATTGTAATTTCCTTTATATACAGTATATGAAGGAACTTTTATTTAACCTTACGGCAAATGAATTGCATGTTTCCTCACGTAACTTAGCACAGATAATTTATGCTTTTGCAAGTACCGAGTAATTTAGCCCTTTACGGTTTGAGGTGTAAGTTTATTGCTTGGTATTTTCACTAACCCCAATGTCACAGATATATGTGATGCAAGGAGATCTAGGTGTTATATTCAAATTCCGCGCCAGTTGGAACATAACCAGTCACAGGCGAGTAGGCCTCTGACGTCATGCCAGATTCACAGTCTCAGGCGAGTAGACCTCTGACGTCATGCCAGATTCACAGTCTCCAGCCATGCTTGCAGCAGGCCAGTTCCCTCGATACACTCAGAGTAGGCGGACCTCGGCTGGCCAGATATAAACCTTGTTGCCTTTCTAGGGGTTGAGAAAAAAATATAAAGTATTCTTGATTGTAATAAATAATATTGGCTCACAGTTTGACTACATTTAATTTTATTATCACTTAAGTGTACAGTTCTCTCCGTTCTCACATATGTCTGTGAAATTTTCCTGCATTTAATAGAGGTGCATCAAGCACAAGTATAGTAAAGGGTTCTTGCTTACTAATGTGCACCATCATTTTTGTAGGTTTCGTAGCTTAACTACAGCATTTTATCGGGATGCCATGGGCTTCCTTCTACTGTTTGATTTGACTAATGAACAGTCATTCCTCGATATTAGAAGTTGGCTGGAGCAGCTTAAGGTAGGACTAGAAATATTATTTTCTCCCAAGTTTGTTTTTTTTAGTTGAGTAAATTACCATTAATTTTTTGCCTTTATAATTCATTCTTGCCATTTGTTTATAAATGCAAAGCTGTAATAACTTCTTACTAACAATTACAAGAATACCAATTGTTCATAACAATACTGTAAACTGTGTAGTATATATATATTTACACTATACAGTATTTGATTTCAGGGTGTAGTATTTATTCCAGGTTCATCATAATTTTTTTTTTATTACCTGTAATCCATGTAAGCTGTAAGCTGTCTTGCCGCCTCAACAAAATTTTCAGCCACAGAATTGTCTCGGCTCCTTTGCTTCCTTCTAAGATTGCAAATTCTTCTAGCCGATAACTAAAACTTTCACCTGCTTCACGTAACTGACCCATGTCCATACTGACTTTTGACAGCTGCATCTTCTTGATTTCATTTATTGGCACATTTTGCCATCCTTATTAGGTGCCACATCTCGTATTTAAAACTAAAGTGTTAATATTAGCGTCCTTCCATTTTTGTGTGTTGCATGTTATCCCTATTATAGTATGGAGGGGTATTATTTTGCCTGGTTGCAAGTTTCCAAACGGTGCACTTCCCATGACAAATTCCTGGTCTGTGTTCACCTAGTTGCTTCAATGCATGAAATTCTTTTTACTCACCCTTCACATAATCAGCATTGTTAGATTAAGGGTTGCAATTATGGTCAAGTTTTTTTTTTATACTCTGAAGAACAAGAGATAAAACTGTTCAGAATGTGATATAGGTTTCCAGTCGATGAAATTTATATTAAAATACTGTAAATATTATATTTTGTGACATCCACTTAGACTAGTATAACAACAGCCTTACTTTTTGCAGGGTTGGCATTTAATACCTCATGGTCCAAGTTGTTGGTCGTAATACTTTATTTTGTTCTCATATATACCACCTTGTATGCCTGCCAAGTGGTAAATTGTATACTCTTGACTGGCATGGTGCTCTATCCTAATACACTAACTACCTTCCACTGTTATGCCAGAGGCAATCTCAGCTGTCTGTAGATATAATAAGACTACATAAAGGGAAGCAAGTTTCCACAACAAACTTTGTGATGTACATGTAGTACAGTACGGATACACCACATAGATATAGCATCATCACCAACTTCGGTATAAACGTTTAGAATTATATCGCTGGATTATGGAACAGAAATGAAAGTAACTCGAATAAATCAATAATTAATGGCAGCAAAAGAGGGGGGGGGGAGGAAATGTTGTCTTTGAAAAGTTATCTTAATGAGTATGCAGTGCTGTAGTGATGAGTACTGTAGCATAAAAATAATACAGTAAGTATTTTGTGCCAAAATCAGAATAAGTAGATCAATATAAATATTTGCATGTATGTGTTGAGGCAAGTATACTTGATGGAAACAAAAAATAGAAATTCCCATACTAGACTGAGGTGATGTACCTCTAAAATTAAAAAAAAAATTAATATTGCTACATAGTAATTTAGTTAATTTTAGATCGATTGAAAATGTCATAATCCAAGTACAGTAATTTGAAATATCAATGCTTGTACATGGTACTTAATCAGTTAGCAGATATGGTTGGTTAGTTAGACTAGTTAGACTTGGTCATTGGCATTTCGGGAATGCCTGAAACGCTACGCGTACTAGTGGCTGTACAAGAATGTAAGAACTCTTGTATATATCAAAATATATTTGCCAAGAGTTGTCACTAGAACAGTTGTATATTTATTATTATCCAGGATAGGCAATTAGCTACATGTAATAAGTTGAATATTTATAAATTCAAATCAGTGGCATTTGCAGGAATGCTCTTTTTAGTATTTAGAGCCAGCTCATATGTTTGGAAATATGGCTAATGTATTAGGGGTTCCCACGTTCTGAAATAGAAATTTGGATTTCCTGAGCCAGAAGTAGGCCTTTCCTTGAATAACCTGATGAGTTGTGACAGTGTCCTGTAATCTCATGTGTCATAAATCCACCAGTAAATGACCAGGGTAGTGTGGAGCATGTGTGGAGCAGGGTATGGAATGGTCTTCATTTTTGTGTAGCCCGAGATATGTAATATTAGGTCGGAAAGTGTTTCTGCAAGTGTCAGAAATTAGCAGCAAGAAGCTATTGGCGTGGTAATGGTAATCCACAAAGGCTGTATTCATTGGTATTACTGTATTACAGAAATAAATGGTCTGCAAAATTTTCAGATGCTCCAACACCTTACCTATGCCTTACACTTTACTGACTTGCTCTGTACGTTTCCTGAACTCTTGCCTCTTGTGAAGTGGTTGAACCTTTGAAATGTCAAAAAACAATTTGTGTTAAAAGCTGCTCCATTTTATAGTACACATATAGGAGAAGCCTCTAATTTTCAACTCTGGTACTGGCATCCTGAATGATAGCTAATATATCAGGAATTAATAGTCTTTAACACAGCTTAACTCTTTCTCTTAATGCTTACGTGATGAGGGGATGTAATGTACTGTATCCTCCATAAACTCCTAAAGTTGTTGTAAAGTTGTATTAATCTGTATAAACCTCTCTGTGCTAGCAGCAACCTCGTAATGCTGAAAGGCTTGGTAAAGCCCTTGAAAATGTTAGCCTAGAAGTAGGTTTTAGATTACAGTACTGTATATATATAAAGCATGAATTTTTTTTTCAGACTCATGCATACTGCGAAAATCCAGACATAATTTTGTGTGGTAATAAGGTGGATCTTGTGGATCGACGTGTCGTGTCAGAGCAGCGGGCTAAAGAGGTTGCTGAGAAGTTTGGGCAAGTTATTTTATTTGAAAATTCCTAGTTTCACAATTTTTTTTTTTTATACTCGATTTTTATTAACCCCATATGGCTATTTTGGTTTATGAGTGTTTGATTTGTTAATCTACTTATGGAAGCTACTGCTCTTAAAAATGTAGATATTGTCTTGAAATTTGCTCTTGGCCTAGCATTGAATATCATGGTCTAAAACAGGAATAACAGTGATTGGAATTTGTCTAGGTTCAGTTTCTTGAAGAAAAAACGTAGGACTTAGCACCCATTACAGTCTGGTGTTTATTGCATTTCAAGACAAACATTGCTCAGCTTTAAAATCTCCCCCCCCCCCCAATAAACCTGTATTGTTTTTACAGGTTTGCATATATAGAGACGTCTGCTGCAACTGGTCAAAATGTTGAAACTGCCGTCAACCAACTGCTAGATTCCGTTATGAAACGCATGGAGGTAGCGGTTGATTCTAGTCGCCTGGCAGGCAGGAGAGGCCGCTCAAAGAGGCTTTTGATGAACGAGGATGATGAGGCCGAGGATACCAGCTCCCAGTGTTCTTGCTAATTGACTGACTGGCATAGGACTCCAGGTTAGGGTTATATGAAACTAGTCACTTTCGAACTTGGCTCAATCTCATAATGTTTAGTACTGGTAGTAAAATTTAAGGACTTTGAATTTTTGTTGGTTAATAGTTTATGGTATTGAAATTTAAAAAAAAATAGTATAATAAATGTGATTGCATTGGAACTAACCAGTACTCAAAACATAGTTACTGGTACGTCCTCCAGTCATCAATTGTTGTTTTGTCTGTATATCGGTATTGTGTTACTGTAGACATAACTGGTATTTTGTTGGAAATCCTGAGAATAGCTGCTATTGAGGTGTCGTTTGGGGGAGGGGACTGTAATCAAAATCTTTCCTATCTCAGGAAGTAGTAGTGCTTAGATCATATGGCAAACCTGAGTGGTTAAGACGATGAAATAAACAGTATTTTTGGTAAAGTAAAAATGACTAATAAGCAGATGAAACAATTCTTGCCATTAGCTATTTTTTTTTTTTTGCATCTAAAATTGAGTTGGCCACAATTTCTACATTCCTTCACATTTTCAGTGATGCTGCTGAAGCGTTGGTAGCTCATTTTGGCTTAACTGTTATATTTTATTAAGCAGCTGTGAAGTGTACAAATTGTAGAGATTATGGAAACTGTGCTACTGCTTTTAGCATAAGTATAATAATTGGCCTACATAAATATTAAAAATACCAAAATAGCAGTTTACTCAAGCATTGGTTGTAGTAAATATTTTGTATATAGGAAATGCGTTGTGCCTGTATACCAAGAATAATTTTTCACAGTATACATGCCATGAAATACTTTATTAGCTTCGTTTCTGAATTTATCTAGAGTTATGCATAGGTGGGAAAGGCAAGGTGACTAGCAAAAAACAAGTGCCATAACTGATTTCCATAATTTCTGCCAGTATGTATACTTGAAGTATTCTCTTGGTTATCTGAATCTCTTAATCGTCCAACATTTGGTTCAGAAAACGTCACTAGTTTATATCCAGCTATCATTCCAGAGATGGACCAAATAACTAGATCATGGACAAAAGTTAACAGATGTTCAGACTGTATAAACAGAGGTTTGATAAACCCAAAGATAGACTAGTTAAATGTTAAACCACCAGAGGTCGGTCATAAATTTGATTTTTCTATGCTATCTATCTATCCAAACTATTATTTTAGATGTTTATATATTTTTTAGACTATGTTCTAAATTGTTGGAAATCCTTTAAATTAAAACTAGAGCAGTAGTGATAATGATAGTTGCTCATTTTAAATATTATACTAAAGGAATGGAAAGCACACATGATATATAAAAAGTGCCGGATTGAGTATACAGCTCATCCTTATGTTTTGATAGTACTTATAGGAAGGATGAGGGAAGGGATCGGGATAAGGATATGGGATGGGACGGGGGAGGGAAGGAATGGTGCCCAATCACTTGGACGGTCGGGGAGGAAGGATGAAGACCATAGTACATATACCGACGTACAATGCAGTTAAAAAGTAGAAATCGGTACCAGATAATTTAAACAAACCGGGTAACTATTTTCTACTTGTGTTGCGAAGACAAAATAAACTAACCTAACCTTCCTAGGACTAATACATTTTATGAGGCCAAATATAGTACATGGGTGTGTATGAATATTTATGGTTTTTTTTTTAGCTTAAGTTTTTTCGGACTAGAGTGAATAGTACGTCAATGTTAGTATTTTTTGTAACTGCACAATAGTACACTGTAAATAGGAGGTGGGGTTGTAGTATACCACTCACCAAGGGAGGGTGAATAAACCAATTTAAATACAGTATTACATAATTTTACAAATTAAAATAATATATAATTGCAAGCAGTGATTATAGTTTCACTAGTCAAAAAAATACTACTGTACTAAAAGTGATATTATGGGTTATATATGAAGTGAAATAAGATTGACTTGGAAAGTAATAGAGAAAGAGCTTTTTATATATAATTTATTATGAATCACATAAGATATTTGTAAAGTAAACAATAATTTAGAACTTTGAGATGACTTTTTCTGAAATTAGTTTTACCAAACTAAATTCCTTAACAGTAAGTTTGCTGCCAAATGATTTTGTGTGTTATGTGCAAAATATCCTGTCCCATACATAAATTTTTTTATAATTAAAAATATTTGTATCAGATCTGAATTAGAAATACTATAAGTGCATAATTTGGTAAATTTTATTATTCCTTAGTGAAACCAAGAGCCATTATCATATGTTACGTCAACTTTTTATAAACTGCTTCAGTACATAAAAAAAAAAAGTTAGCCTCTTACACATGGAGGTAAAAGTATTTTTGATTATCAAATACCAACACTGGATACTGCTCATGTATTTGTTCCTCTACGCCACGTTACTTTCATTTTGTATACCGTAATTATTTTCTTTATCATCTTTTCAATTCTATCCTTTTAGAGCGAAGCCAGTATAGAGTTCTTCAGGTCTACATTTTTATGTCAATATTATGTATGACTGTTTTTCCCAGTCCTTGCACGCAGTTCTTGAAGGGGGGGGGGGAAGATTCAAAATTGGCTCCTTAAAATGCAGTACAGATTTCAGACTAGCTTGTATAATCAATACAGTAAGTTGAGCATTGCACAATTTGTATTTACCATTGAATTTTCTAATTTTATACATGGGAAAAAATTCCCTTGAACAGCTAGATTACGATGGATAGGATCCAGACTCCAAGTAACACTTTGCTACTCCTGATCTGTTGGGAGAAACTATTTCGAAATGGCTTTGCTGATGCAACTAAACTCATTTCAGATACTATTCCTTTTTATATTTAGAACAAAATATTAAAATATTTGCACATTTAAAAATCTTAAATATTACATAAAGTATTAAGTACTCAAATGGTGAACAAACCATGGAAAGTAATTGTATTACAGTAATGTAGATTTGTTTTTACAGTACAGCCAAATATAAGCTATGCTTAAGTTAAAAGTGGACCTTACTGAACTTTATACTTGTAGTACAAGTTAATTGTACTGTATGCTTATTTCCATCAAACCAGTGATGCAACGTAATGTGTAAATATTTGCATGTACTGTATAATGTATGTTCACAACAACCTTTTGTTGCATATACAATATCACTAACACATTCATTAAACAAATTATACAATGAAATTATTAATGCCAAATTCAGAAAAAAAATATATGCACTTGTTGGCTGGTCCCAGTTATTCGTGGAAGATGGTTCAATAATCAGTCGCCAACTTCATACTTCCTGGCAACCATAACATTACCCCCACCCTGCCATGTACATTTTCCACTGCCATACTTGTCAAACATACTTCTACCCACCTACCTGAGCACCATCCGACATATCTTAATGATTATTTAAGAATGACTATAGATCCCCTTTAATTAAACTACTGGTATTTATAAAATATGAGATGTTATTATGTATATTATGCTGCTATTATCTTTTGTTAAAATCACTCGGTAGAGCTTGTTTTAAGGGTACACCTATTGATGTCTTGCATAAAATAAAACATGATTATAGAATGTTACATTAAAGCAGAACATTATCAGAGTTCAATAACCTGTGGAAGACCACCCAGAGAAGTCAAAGACTTGCCACCGTCATCACCGATGGTTCCTTAAACCTATTATATTAGATATAATAAATTGGCAAAATAGACAGGAAGCAGCTACTGCTCATTGGTTGAAAATCCACTGATAATGAAACCTTGTGTAGTTTGTCTTGTACTTTGTAGGTACCATACTTGTACCACAAACCAATTAAGATGACTTTGTAAAGCATCATAACACCACAATGCATATTTCTCCCACTCTTACAGTTAACAGTATCATCTTCACATACATGACCTGGATGGATTCTTTGTGTATATACATTATTAAGACAATTCTCTTTTCTCACACTCCTGAGGTAACCCTCTCACAGATCACTCTCTCTTCCTTTCCCCAAAGTAAAAAGATGAGATTTCTTTGTTCATGTTATGGCTATAACAATAATGCACAGAATGACTTGGCCTTTTATCTTACGTCAAATGCTGCGACTATTAGTCTTGCCTGCCATTCAAGCAAATACTCAAAAAAGTTTTAATTGGGTCTCGGAAACTAGAAAGGTATTTTGTAATTTTTTTTTTATATGAATAATGTATTCTATATGCCACTTTCTTGAGGTATACAATGCCAAAAAAAAAATCAAATTTTAACAACAGAATCTTTAGCATTTCAAGATTCTGAATTTTGTCTCGATAGTATATATATCTATAATCTGCAAACATGTAAATTAAATGTAGTACATAATTTACTGTGCTGATAGCTTTGTATTTTAAAAAATATGACAAGACTCAATTTTTAAAATACAAAATACCTTACTCATCTGTTCTTAAAAAGCATGTACTATAACAGCAGCACAAACTAAACAGACCCCAAGATGGAAGAGAAGCACATACATATTGTTAAGTGGATGGACAATATCCACAGTGGTGTAAGAAAATAATCTTTACCAAAACCATCTAAAATGCTAAAAAGACAATAAATGCTCAACATAAACAGATTAGTATTTCACCTGTCTAAACCAAAACCCATCCTCCAGTTTTGATACCACTTTTTGTAACCATGTGCTCGATCGTACCAACATCTACTAATGGAGCCCCAGTTAGCCACTTTGTAAATCTTTTATAGTCTGGATAAATAAACAAAATATTCCTAGGCCTAGTTTAGCACATATGTACTATATTAGGCCTTAGATAGATAGGTGTTATTACCAAACAAAATTTTTTCCAGTTCAAATTAAATACTACAGAAGTCTATCTGCTGATGCATCACGATATGTTTGTACTTTTGACCACATTGCTACTTAAGTACTGTAGTGAACTTCCATTTTAGGAGGATGGGTTGCTAAACCAACATCATTAGGTTACCTTTTCATACAGAATCATGTATGCATTGGCCTTCCGTACCTCTTCCAGACTCGCTTCTCTCACTAGCAAATCTGAGGTGTAAAACCATCTGCAAAACATACATTATTTAATATACAAGTATTACTAGTTTAATAAAGGTGCTTTATAAATATCTGATGGTAACATAATAATTAAGAGCTAAAGAACAAAGGAAACTAACGGTTTCGGAAAATATTCCGAATATTGTTAATGATAATATAATGTAGAATACTTGTTGGCTCATACAGAACCAACGAGTATTCTTGCCCAATATTCCTATATTCACCAAAACTCATTCATGTACATGTCTAACCTATGCCGGAAACAATCCAGTAATCCCACAGCCGAAGATAGTGAAGAATTTTTTTTCTTTCACTCTAAATACCATGGAGCATCTGTACAATCTCCTTCAGATAGTGTTCAGCAATTTTCCCGATCATTTAAAATCATCATCATCCTCTATTTTCTGTTCAGTGCCCCCCCCCCCTAAAATGCAGGTCATATGTTGCAGATTGTGAAAAAATCAATCTCTCCCTCTCTCCATTTTATACTAATGACATTTTTAGTATTTTTCTTAAGAAAATAATGGAATACATGTTTCTGAATATTGAGACAATATTTTGGTGTTGCTTTGTATGCGGCAAAACAGAAAAGGTTTCAATACACCTCATCTTCCCAGCCACAAGCTCTTTTTATATTAGCCAAACAAAATAGTTTTAATTCAGAAATACATAATGATACAGTGGCGCCTCCACTTATGATGGTAATCTGTTCCCAGAGATGGCAAAACGAATTTTTCCATAAGAAATAATGGGAATTGAATTAATCCGTTCCACACTCCTCAAAAAATTAACTTCAAAGTAAATTTTATACCTAATTCACCCAAATCTTTAGCACTAAAGTACGTACAAGTTATTGCTTACCTTTATTGATGACACTTGTTGGCGTATGGAAGACTGAGAGTAGGAGGGGTGTTAGTGTTAGAAGGAGAGTCCCCTTTCATTATAACATCAGGAAGTGTTTGTAATTTTTTTTTTTTTTTTTTTTTTTATAAGAAAATGGAGCAGCCTACCTGACATCCACTGAACGAACCTTTTAAACACTTACTTTTTTCAATTTTTTTTCAATATTTGTCTGTAGTGATGCATCACAGTGTTATTGAAAAGGTTAAGGTAACGGCGTACTACAGCTTGATTTGGGCGAGTCGCTTCAGTAAAAGTTTGCAGTTCTTCCCATGCTGCACACATTTTCATAATGAGGAAGGAACATCCTCTACATTAACAACTCTCATACCATTTTCATGTTTACGAATGATCTCTTGTTTTTCCTCTGTGGTCATCCTCACATGTGTTTTCTTAGGTTGAACCTTACCACTGACTTTCTTGGGACCCATGGCATCATATATATTGATTACTTTTATGTTCAAAGAACAAAAAATTACCAAAATAATGGAATTTCTTACAAGCGTGATCGTCACTAAGCGGGCGGCTCTGGTAAACTGAGGCAGGTCTGCCCACGTGACCAGGAACCATGTGCTTGGTCGCCGAACGCATATCAATGAATATCATTAGTCGACGACACTATCATAGTCAAGTCATATTTTCTGATCAAATTTATGTCGTAACTCGAAATTACTGTAAGTCGGGGCAATCGTAAGTCGAGGTGTCACTGTATGTGCAAAGAAAAGTCAGTAAAAACACTGTAGCAACAAGAGGTCAGACTGCATTCTTACACAAGACAGTATGTGTGTCCTCACAGTCCTAAAATATATATTATTTAAAATGATATTCACAAATAAAAATGCAAGATTATACAAAAATAATGTACTTTATTTCATTGGGATCAACTAGATGATCCCAATTTTTATACCACCCAATCTCTCTGGAACCCAGAATGTTTACTTAACAAATCAGAATATTGAAGGAAACAATCTATTGGGGAGATTTGGCATTATATAGAGGTCCAGACTGCACTATACCTCTACTCCCAAATTTACTCAATATAATTCATCGATTAGTCATACTTCACTGTTCAACATGACCTTCTAGCATATATTGGAAAACTAAATGCTGTCAGTTCTACCTTCCAACTTATACCAACAAATGTAAAGTGACCCAAGCAATTTTGCACTCTTCTACTACAGTATCATTATTTTAAAATTGAAGATCAAGGTCATACCCATTGCAGCCAGTGTCGTTGGTTCACAACTGAGAGGACCTTGGTTTGATTCTCACATTTCCTTTCACATGGTGCACTGTTCACCGAGCAGTAAACGGTACCCAGGAATTTAGCAACAGTTGCATCCTTGAGAATGTCAGTACTGTACTTGACCCTTGGGGGACCTCGATAAGAATAACGTGCTTCGTTTTTGAGAATCGAGACCAAACACTATTTCATGGAGACGCTAATTATTACTTGCACAAATTACAATAAAAACAATCTCGTAATGGTATTAATTAGGCTTTTGGACAGGATATACATACAGTAATGTCTTAATAAAATTACTGTAGTTAATTTCTAAAATCATTTACAGCCACAGTGTAGTAGTGCCTGGATGTGGTAAAGGTATCTCTCCCCCCAATATGCCAAAATGATAACAATTGTGATAGCAACCTTCACAGAGCAAGCATGGAATACACTTTATTCTAACTTTACTAAAATATAAAAATAGAAAATGTGGAAATTATTTTATTTATTTGCAGTGTCAGGTAAAATTTTATTGACGCCCCCCCCCCTTTAGGCCAAATATGGACCTTCTCCAAGATGCAACACATTTGTCTAACTCTGTGGTACCTATTTACTGCCACGTAAATAGGTACTACAGAATTAGACAGAAGCATCAGGTGAAAGGAAACATGCCCAGCCATTTTGTCCTTCCGAGGGAATGAACACGGGTCCTTAAATGTAAGCCAAGGACATGGACCACTGTAGTAGGTCATGTTACCATAGAAATATTAATCGAGCTCACTCTCATAATTATTACACAAATTACAGTACTGTATAACACTTAAATAGTGTGTTTACCCAGGATCAACGGCACAGAACTAATGCCTCACCTGTTCCTCGTGCGAGATCCTATTGGTCCACGACGGTAGGTCACAAAATGCCCACAAAAGACATCTCCCACATGAACAATAACAGCTTTTAAACGGTACAGTTGCTCGTAACGTACCCGCCTTACGTGGACAAAGGGGCTGCAGGAGAATTATTTTAATGTGTGAGTTTTTGGGGTCATACTGTGAATTTTTAGCACATTTTTTGCAGCTATGTATAAATAATACTTATCATTTATATTTGCAACAATGATTTGTACATATTATTTGTTATTATTGTAAAAAGATTGAATACCTGCATTTACTTGTACAAGAAAATGTTTAAAAACAAATGTGTTATTAAAGTCTTAAATTTAGAACCATAAGTTAACTCTGAAAATTTAGATAAATACTACAATATAAGTAAACTATTAGTGCTAAATTTAATTATCTAAAAATCAATCAATCACTAGTATCTGTTTTTAAAATAATTCAACTACCACAGATCCATACATAACAAGTAATTTCTCTTATTACACCATAAAAGAAATTACAAGTAAACTGGTAATTTTGCACTCTCCTGATCATTCCATTAACCATGAATACACCTTTCAGGGTTTAATGTAGAGATTTGGACATCAGACAGATTTAGTGTTGTATGCTTGAATTGTTGAATCTATCGACGCTCAACCTATGCAAATTCCTTCTACACTGTAGAACGTAAATTATTTTTCTTCACACTTTCAAATGCTAGCACTTTCCTAACTTCTTAAAAAGATAGCTATCATATCATCTAATCCTTCATGCAGCAAGGATCTCCTACCAGTGTAAGATAGGCGCTTGAGAAAACTCAGTCCAGCCCTGAATGACCTCTTGTAAGTTTAGTTATGTGAACTCAAAGTGGACTTCACCTACTATACATTTTCTTTGACCTTTGCACTAACCTAGTTAAAAAAAAAAATTAACTCAAATCCTTACACAATCCTTTACCCCCGAGATCATTTAAATGTAACAACAAGTCCCATTTTCTACTTCAACCCACACTTCTCCACGCTAAACTGCTCCCCTACACTTCCAGTCATGACCATCACTTGCGTCTAGTTCTTCCAGTAATGTATACATCGGCAAAGGCCCAATAAATATGATGCCAAGCAGCTCTAAATTTATTTTCCACAATATATGTTGTTACACAACAATACTACAGTACTCACCTTGGTTCAATGCGGGTGAATGTGGCACTTTGGCTGATGATGGAAGAGACTGGCAAGTGGCAACTGTTTTCTTGACCGTTAATGCTGCTGGGATCACTGTTGCCCTCCAGTCCACTTACTTTGACATTCTGAGGACCCAATTAATTATTTCTTTAAGAACATAAGAATCAAGGAAACTGCAGATCTACTGACCCCATATGAGGCAACTCCTATTTATATCCATTCATATACATGTCTAACCTATACTTGAAACAATCAAGGGATCCTACTTCTATTGTGTTATGCAGTAAAAGGTTCCACAAACCAACAACCCTGTTACTGAACCAGTATTTACCCAGAGCTTTCCTAAATCTAAACTTTTCCAATTTATATCCATTTGAATACAAGATTCTAAAAATTTCAACATTTAAAACTCAAAACGTAAACTCATTATGGCTCATCTATTCTAAAAGTCTTCCAGGAATAGGTACATGGTTCAACTGACAATCTTTTCCAAACAACATCAGCTCAGTTCAGGCGAAGAAACGAGAGCATGAACTAAGCATGTAACAAAAGCAAAAGCAGCAAGACAAGTTCTTACACTTGTCACAAATGCGTTCATTCTAATCTATGTTGCTTAAACAAATATATATACCCTATATATTAAAGATGATAATGGCCAATGAATAACATTGAAAATACCTTATGTTCTATTCACAATTTTTTATTACAGTATACCTGTACCTTGATATTATACGACCAAGAAAATCACATGTTAACTCCTTTATGACTCGATAGCAAAATGTAATTATCCTGACAAGATTCTTCAAATCTTTTTTTAAAGGTTTGACGTAGATCGGTAGATCCCCAAAGTTACGCAATAGCCATTACCAGACAATAATGACCCTCACAATTTCCTACTGCTCCCTCTACAATGTTGGAGACAAAAAAAATCAATTCCATCTCAAGGCAAAGTACCCAAAATGCAATGGAGGCAACAAGATGTTCAAACACCCTTTCAGAAATGTGTTGGAAAGTGCCATACTATAAAAACACCTCTGAAATCACTAAAGTGCATCTCACAACTCCCTTCACATGTCAGCAAGTGGCAGGCTGTTCCACATCCGATTCAAGTGACAAGCTAGTACAGCAAAATACACAATGGACCGCAAAATGCACAATGGGCCTCCTTCACACTAGTCCATGCACAATGGAAAGCCCCGAAAGAAGAAAGACAGAGCTACTGTGGCCGAACACCAAAAGGGCACTTCATTACACTTGATACTATATTTCTCGGCTTACCTCTCATAACTTTCCCAGGTTGCTTTCCATGGTGGCTTGTTAAAAAATCTGCCTACACACACAATGAAAGAGCGACATGGAAAGTCAGGATAGGCATTCCGTCCCGATAGAGACGGAATGCCAAACCCAGACTCGGAAAGACAAGGAGCACAGGACACAGACACATGGGAGACTGTCAGGGCCAAAAGTTGTTGAAGCAGAACAAGTACCAGGAGATAATGGACAGGAAAAGAAAAAAAGCTTTTATTGCACAAAACAAAGAGACATACAGTAAATATTAAACCACAGCCATCAGACAAGGAAAGCAATGCCAAATTAAAGAAACCAGGTCATAAAAGCCTGCAAGGGAATGCAACCAATAAGGAAAATGATCCCTTATGCAAAAGAACAGAAGGTATGCAGCCAATGCAAAATGTGCAATTACAGTAAATAAGTCAGGAAGTGTTAGTGGGCAAGGAGCGAGTTCACCTGCAAGGCCACGAGGAAGAATTCTCTAAAGGGCTTTAAGTTTTAGGAATTGACCCACGGATGTCATTTCAGGTTAGAATGAATATTCTTGAGCAATTCTTTATGAAGGATTACTGAAAATTCATATTTTGCCATGCAGTATGTTGTCCTGCCTGACTGTATTTCTGTCCATCAACTGAGAAAGCCGACTTTGTGGAGCAACCAAATGCATAAAGTTTAACAAATTCTTTAGGTAGGTATCATTATTCTGCTAATGTTCTTATAACTTACCTGGCTTGTGATCGAAGTGGTGTATGTATAGGGATCCATAATAAGGAATTCTGGAAATATCAAGTGGTCTCGTCGCTTGATTGCTGACCCATTCTCCAACCAAACTGTGCGTTTGATGTGAAAACAAAGACAATCTGGAAGCTGAAATTGTTAATTTTTAATTACCAATTTGATTAATCTCGTTTTCCTGAAACCACAATAAAGAGACTTTTCTGAACGTTTAAATTCTTTATTAGCAATCAATCTTACAAAGGACGTAAGATGAATTCCAAAAAATTTTGTAAACAAAATTTGAAATAAATGTAGTATACTGTAAATAATTAAAACATACTGCTGGTGGATATTCATCATACAATAGGGTGAAATTATGAGTTAAATTTTTAGATGCACCCACACTGCATGGAAAATTATTACTGTACACTACCATAATTTTTTGAAGGGTGTAACCATTTGCAACAGTTCTGCTCAGTCCTTTGAATAAATCATGGAGTTAGGCTATCAAAAAAAAAGTTAATATAGTACACAAGGAAAATAATGTGAATTATCTACAAGAAATCATTAGGCAGGACAGGGATCGAACCAGCGTCCTGGCTGACCCCAGAAGCTCGTCTTACCTCATGTACTCTGGACTCCTATAGTAGATTTGAGCAGACTCGGTTATTTAATCTTTAGCATGTTATAGTCCATTGGTTACGACACAGAATACACAGGATGCTGGTTCCATCTCCGTTCAGCTCCAATAATTGTCTCACTTAAGGTCATTATCGGCAGAAAGGATTTAAGTTTGGGAAAGACTGGGGAAGGAACTGAAAACTGTAGGCATATTCACCTGATGGATATCCATCCCATAAGTGAAATTAAGAGTTTGTTCAAAAGGTGGATCCAAAAGTAAGAATTAGGGGATAAAAAATTTTTTTTTTTTTTTTAAAGAAGTCCTTTTTTTTAAGAATATCATAGAAAAGCACAACATTAGATCCCAGTACAGGAGCTGTGAAAACCTTTAAATTAAAATTCTATATTTGGTTTTCAGTTATTAAAGTTTAACACCTCACTACGCAATTTAATAAAGATGCAAACACAGACAAATTTTTTTAACTGGTCAAAATTTATACCTTATGTTAATTCGACTTGTATATTGTATATAGTGACATTAAAACAAGGGGTCAACGACACCTTTCAGAGGGGTTTCAAAAAACCTTTTGTTTGAACTAAGAATTAAGTACAATAAAGTGAAAAACAAGAAAGGAGTAAAATAAGAAAAAAACAAGAAGACGTAAATACTTTTGCCAACTCTCTTTGCTAACCATTTTTTACTTGTGTATTATAAATAAGGGTCCCAAGGAAAGAATAATTACAACTCCTTACAGCTTCATTAACCCTTGGACTGCTCAGCTATTTAAAGAACTACACTGAGATGTCCAAGAAAAAAAATAGTTAAGAAATCAAATGGGGAAAATCACACACACTGCAATTTGCACAATTGCAGTGCAAACTGAAAACTGCAGACATCAACTGCAGCAGTGCAATGGTTAGTATAAACAAAAGTCAAGTTGAGCTTGCCTTCCCAATTGTTAGTTGCTTGATGAAGGTAGTTTTAACAGGGGACCCAGACTTTTTTGTACAGCTTTCACAAGTGACCTCAGTTACTTGTTCTTGTGTAATATAAGAGTCCAAGAGCTCTTGAAGTGTAACCTCTCCCCAAGGCAGTGATGGAAGAGAGAGAGACAGCGACTCGAAGCTTGTCCACTGGGCAGGATTCTGAAAGATTCATTGTCAACAACGTCTAGTCTAGTGGACACCCAACCCACACATCTGAAAATGAAGAATCAACGACGTTTCGGTCCATCCTGGACCATTATCAAGTCATGTATTCTAGTACAGGTACTTAATTCTAATGGAAGTATCATAAGATTTGATTCAACCTTTTTTATTAAATGGCTATAAATGTAAAAGCATTTGATTTACTGTACAGCCATAAATTTATAGTACATAATGTAATAATTTCAAAACTAAACTAAAATTATTCAAACTAGAATTTGTTGTATAAATTATATAAACAATAACTGTATGGTATATGAAATAATTATAAATTAATTATAATTTTTTATTATACAATTATTGTTTGCACAGTTTATACCACAAATTTTAGTTTTTGATAAATTCATCAATGTGGAGAATTTCAAAATTAACTGGACTGCATATGAAAAATTAATTTACACCAAATAGAAAAAGGAAAGCAATGATCAATGAAGCAGTACATACAAGGAAAGTCATGTTCATCCATGTGCAAGTCAAAAGTAATTACCAGAACATGACACCAAGCCTGGAAGATTATTTATTACCAAGAGTTAATAAAAACAATCATTTTAACAATAAAACTGCAGCATAATGATAAAATTACAGTATAATAATAAATAAGACAAATTTAATTACTCCACTGCTCACCTTATGTCCACACAAGGTGCATTGCAGTTGACTGGCCAAGTACCCCCTGAAAGGACTGTCGTGCTGATCACTGTGGATCTTCCAGTAAGTATTCGAGTCCCGAGCCCGCGTTGCCGCGGAACCTGTATGCGACTCTTTGCCTTGTCTGTGTGTTTTATGTCTTTGGGCCTCTTCAGAATTTACATATATATTTTCAGTTATTGCTACATCACTTTTGTGTCCTTTACAATTCTTATTACTATCACAATCAAGCTTGTTATCAAGACTAATTTCCATGTTTGATTCATCTTTTAAAATGCTATGATTTTTGTTCCGTATTGCCAAAGAGTGCTGTAGAGAACCGTCACAGATATGAGTTGATACATCACCATGCATCCCAACCTTAAAATTATCTTCACAACCCTTGTTATCACAGCTTTGATTGCTACCATTAGCAGCTTTGGCTCCATTAGCAGTAACATTTGCTTCATCACACTTATCCACTACCAAAATTCCATTTATTTTAGAAGAAAAACTGTCACATCTTTTGACTGCATTTGTGGAGCCTTTCATTTGCAATTCCCTCCTTTCTACACACATCTTTTTAGTAACGCCATCTTCACCAATCTGTCCCCAGGAGTTGGCCTTTACGACCACTCCATCTTCCAGTGAATTCATGCAGTTAACATCCACCCACGAAATGTCGAGAAGCGAAGGTACATTGGTAGCACTTATCAGCTCGTCATCTATAGTAGCAGTGAGCACATGAAAGAGCTCATGCGTGTCTTGCTCTTCTGACGAGATGATCCAATCATGTCCCCTTAGTGCACTCAGCACCTCACCAGCACATGCATCGCCACTAAGGCCACTTTCATTATTTAAAACTGAAAGAAAATGAACAAATGTTAATCCTGTACTGTACAGCAATACAAATTTTCTTTTGCCAGTCCAGCAATACAGTATTTCTCTATGATTACTAAACTTGTCCCACTTGTAACTACAGCTTTTAGCAGAGAATGATAAGAGATCAAGCAGATTACAGTACTTCAAAGTTTTGTGTGCGTGCGTTAAACTGATAAATGTGACCAAAAATAAAATTATAGCAGTGAAGTCAGAAAGGACGTGTGTACAGTACGATAATAATATGACTGAAGACACAAGAGAAGTGATAAATTTAAATACCTAAGAAAAGTTTTAAAAACTAAATTGTATGACAAAGAATCAGAATCACTACACAAAGAAATCATACTAACATTATATATATCAATGAGAAAATTACTGTTATAGGCAATATAAATGGTAGAATGAGTAGCATCGTTCTTGGGGACCAGATAGTTTATACAAGAGCTAGAAATAATGAAAAAAAAGCTGCAGATTAAAACATTCACAACATGAAATACATCGATAGGTTAATAATACAGGCCGTCCCAGTGACGACATTGACACCATCTGTTGATCACACCCGACCCCATTTTCTGTTCCCCGGTGGAAGGCTGTGATCTTACAGACCCCTGTTTAGTTTCTTTCTTACTAACCACATTTTTACTCCCCAGAAGTGATGTGGGTGGTATCTTGGTCAACAGGAATCAGTTCACCCAGGTCAGTCCTGAACTCAAGACGTGCTCTAGTGAGAACAAATGGCCAAGTCGGTATAGACAGTGATTTGTCTGTGATACTTGGCGAAGTAGTGGTGATTGGACAGACGTACCCCGGGATGGCCAAGTTGAGTAAAGAGATGGAAGTACTGTCCATCTGTTAAGGCTTGTTATAAACACAGGAAGTTTGCCAGGGTGTTGACCAGACCACGACGTTTCGGTCCGTCCTGGACCATTCTCAAGTCGATTGTGAATGCCAGGGTGTTGCTTGAGACCTCCGCCAGCGTGTTGCTGGAGACCTCCGCCAGGGTGTTGCTGGAGACCTCCGCCAGAGTGTTGCTGGAGACCTCCGCCAACGTTTTGCTGGAGAGTAGATGTGGTGTTTCGAAACCATGATGATACTGTATAGCACTGGCCCATGATTTACCGAAAAAGGTGAACGCGCCAGCATTAGGACCATAGAAGACGAACTCAGGGAGGGTACCTTGAGTGTTGTACGATAGAAGATAAGTGGACTCACCAGGAAAGAAGATTGCAGAAGTTTTATAGAGTCCTGTGCAAAAGTGACACCTGCAGTGTTATGTCATGTACATATAGGTAAGAAGTACACTTGGTGATGGTTCTGTTTAGTGTTGTTTACCCACTTCCCCTTTAGATAGATTATTACTGCTTGTTCTTAATAACTTGCCTATGACTCAGGGTGGGATCGAGTAAGAAGAGGCACTAAGGCCCCATATACAGTTTGAGAACTAAAGAATCCGGTTACTGACCAAGTGAGGCCGTAAGTCTCCAATTTACCCATGGAATGTGTTCAGAAAAGGTGTTCATAAGTCAAAACCAAATTTCCCTCTCGCATGGGGATGGGGTGGATGCGTTATTTTCAGCAAATTGAATCGCAAGGCTCCTTAAATACACACATCTATAACTACTGTAGAGTACTATGAAAATCACCTCAATTATGAACAGATTTATTAGTCATGTATGTGTATTCCAGATTCTAAGCTTAAAGTGGTTGTGCAATTATACACTTGTAAATGATACCTTTAAGTAGATTGTGAAGAGCAGACACAAGTGGCGGTGATGAATCGGAGACCTTCGTGTTGAGCCAAGCGATGAACAGAGGACAAGATGCCAGTGACTGTACCAGGGCATTCAGAAAGCACGAATTACCAATATTTGCCAGACCAGGGATATTATCTGCAATCAAGATTTATGATCATTCACATAATAAATTACAATTTGTTTTATTGCTTATTTTCCTTCATTTTGTCAGGAGAGTCATTCTATCATACTGACAATAATATGCAACACACCAATATTACCTACTGTACTACATGACACTTAGAACACAAAGGTAGACTTGTCATCTACAGGTTATTAAAGGTTGTGAATAACTCAAATTGGGCCTAAATTATTGCCATTAGATTTTATTAATTCTGGAACTTTTCATAGTTCCAGAGGGAGGGGGGGGGGAATGTGATACACTTTAAATAGTACCATGCTGAACAGGTGACAAATACTTTAGACATAGTACAGTACTGACAGATAAAGACTGATGGATAAATACAGATTAACATAAATCCTGAGGTGTGAACATACAGTATTGTATGTACACTGACCTCCCAGCTGAATGGACTGGTTCACATTGGGCCCACCTGTTGCATAGGAGAATGCAAAAGCAGTGCATAAAATGGGAAAATGTGCCAGGTCATATGTAGGGACAAAACCTTTGAGAGACTACCGTCCCCTGCCCCATCCCACCACACCAGGAGAACAGAACCTCCCCCCTCCCTTCCCTACCTTAAGAATAGCCTCACTCAACCTTGATGTGCCGGTGTAGTTTTTTGTGCACCAGTGTAGAAAAAGTGTCAGTGCACGCTTTCACTGTGCACCGGCTTCCTATGCACAATAAAAAAATAAACCATTTCATTCACCTGGGCTCCAGGAGTCACAAACCGTTGACCTCACGCGTGTGAGGCCCGAGATCTATCAACTGGGTAATCTTAATAATAGTCTACATAATAGTCTTAAAGTAAACCATACCTGTTCCCATTTTCTAAATACACCCATATATATTTATATGGGTATCTATGGTGGTTAATATACAAACATTATTGTATATTAGCTTAGCTTGTCCAGAAAAACCTGTCAAACTGGAAATAGGAAAATTCAAAAGGAACCTAAATAATAGTTGTGCAGTACCATCCTACTCTTTATATAAACCAATTCTAACTTAAGAAAAATACTAACTATATTGTATATAATGCATATAACATTATATATACATTGTGCAGTGTGTGAGACATTGTTTGAATATAAATAGGTTACATCCTGGGATATCTTTTGATTTTTTAATACAAGTGGGGCGACTTGTCCTAATGGCCGTCCAGAGTACCTGTCGCTTATTCTACCCTTGAGATGGAGTACACAGCTTAACAACGCCCTGAGATCAGGTACCTTTCTTCCTCCTCCTCCTGCGGGTGTCCGTCGGGGCGCCGAAGATGACATAGGCGCTGACGATGATCACGCCGACGAGGACGAGGGAGGTGCGCAGCGCCGCTGGGATCAGCCCAGCCTCCACCATTATGTCCTCGTCCCCCCCCTTCCTTCCTTCCTTCCTCTCTCTCTCTCTCTCCTCTAAGCCTCCTTCTCTTGCCTCTACGTCGCCTGCGTCGTCGTGTCTCTCCTGCGTCGGGAGGACATTCTCAAAGACACCTCGGGGGGAAGTTTCTCTCTCCTTGAGTCTTGTGAATTATGGAAGTACACTCGCTGCTATTTTGATCAGTGACTTGAGCCTCGTTAAAAATGGGTTGCGTAAGTAATATATTGCTTTATATTTTGTATCTCTCGTTGATGTTACAATAAAGAGTCTTTGCAATAGGCAAAGAAACTTAACAAAATTAATAGTCTGAATTGATAATAATGCACTTTCTGTTATAAAATAATCAAAATAGAATATTATATTTGCTAGATTATAAACATTCTTTAAAAACGGGATTCGTCCAACGAAATCATTCGTTCTCTTTCCATTAATTTCGTTCACGGTGAAATATGTTGCACTGTCTCAAATGTGTGACATTCTTATAATTGTCTGAACAATAAAAAAAAATCTCAAATGGTGTGTGTGTGTACCTAATTGTACTCACCTAATTGTGCTTGCGGGGCACGGCTGCCAGATCTAAATTGCTGAAGTAGCGAGCTGGCGGTCTAAAAGTAGCGAATTGTAAAAAGAGTAGCCCAATCTTCTTAGTGAATGATAGGGTTTCAAAGTAATAATATTTTGATATATAGAGTACACTACACGATGTAATTGTTTAATTATTATTCTGCACATACACAACATAGTTATAGTATGATATATAATATATATATATATATATATATATATATATATATTATATATATATATATATATATATATATATATATATATAAGTCATATCATCTTGTTCCCTTTAACTTGTACTCACTTGTACACTTATATGATGTGCTTCCTATTTTAACCTGCTATGTTAAATGGGATTCTGATTGTGATTTTGTGTATTGTACTCACTGAATTGTGCGTCCCTTGAGGGACTTGAAGTTGGGGGGGGGGTAGAAATAGCCTAAGCTACTCTATTCCTTTGAGATGTATTTTTTTTATTGTCTCAAAACTACTTGAACTTGAAGTGGACTTTAATGTTTTTCGCAGCTTTATTTCCTTAGTTTCCGAGCTGTTTTCTTACCGTGTATGTTGTAATAAACTATTCCTATATTTACAGTTGTTTCTCCCTGTGAGATTATTAAACAATGGTGATTATAAGGCGCGGAAGTTCAGCCTGGCCAGGGCGCCAGCACCCTTGGGCCCCCCCGGCAGCCCAGTCTTTAATTTGGC
>WNGS01159612.1:2193112-2203705 GCA_020271785.1 Procambarus virginalis
GCAGCAGTCAGCTACTGATTAGGGTTTTAGGGTCTAGCAATTTATAGTCAGCTTGTAGCTACACAACACGATGCTGTGCTTGAAGTCTGCGAAATTTCCTACATTAAAATCTGCTTCTCAAATGCAATTCAGAACTTTGATCATAAACGTACATACATAGTCGAGTTAGTGGACACAAACTCCACTTATACTATTATTATAACTTTGGTAAATAGCCAAGTTATTTAGCAAGTATCGGAATAACATATAACCTCTATTAGTTGTATATTGTATAATTAAAGATAACCCAACACCACAGCTGATGAGCAGCACCGCTCCTGTGCCAGGTAAGTCAATAAGGGCTCACTATAGCCCATGTTTATTTGCCTCGCTCCTGTGCCAGGTAAGTTACGGGCTCACCATAGCCCGTGCTACTTGCCCGCTCCTGTGCCAGGTAAGTTACGGGCTCACCATAGCCCGTGCCCGTGCTACTTGCCCCGCTCCTGTGCCAGGTAAGTTACGGGCTCACCATAGCCCGTGCCCGTGCTACTTGGAACTTGTTCCGAGAGCTGAATCTATAACAACAACACCACACCACATGAGGAGGAGACGAGGACCCAGCTCCTTGTCCTCATACCAGCTCCTTGTCCTCATAACCAGCTCCTTGTCCTCATATCCCTTCCAAGTGCAATATAGTCATGCTGGCTTAGCTCCTTATAATTACCTCACCTGCCCAGTTAATCCTCCGCTGACTCCGAGGATCATTCAGCTCTTAATTCTGACAGCGTTATCACTTCATTAATCCCACGAGGATTAATAGACTAATCCCCTAAGACGGAATGTACGGGCAGCCGGGCCTGTATACCTCTCCAAGGATGATGCGATGAAAAGGGCAATGATTAGGGTTTAGACCCTTCATTAGGCTATCCCATAAGTTGATATTTGCTTGTCAGTTTCGGTGCCTTATCGGCAGTCTAAATGCTGATAATATATTGCTCTTTAATTGATATAATAAATTTTCTAGGCCTGTTGATTTACGCCACATGCCCACCTCCGCCTCGTTCACATCCGAGAGAGAGAGAGAGGAGAGAGAGAGAGAGAGAGAGACAGAGAGACCTTAACCATAGAACAATGGTACTCTACTGTAGCATAGTAGTGTGTGTGTGTGTACTTACCTATTTGTGCTTGCAGGATCGAGCATTGACTCTTGGATCCCGCCTATCCTGTGTGTACTCACCTAGTTGTGCTTGCGGGGGTTGAGCTCTGGCTCTTTGTGTGTGTGTGTGTGTGTGTGTGTTGTGTGTGTGTGTGTGTGTGTGTGTGTGTGTGTGTGTGTGTGTGTGTGTGTGTGAAGGAAGCACAGAGGGATGGAGAATAAGGACAAAGAGGTGGAACAGACGGTAAGATATGACCCACACAACATGTCCATTTAGCCTCGTGTCACCTCTGGTAACTCCCCAATACCAGTGTGAACACTTGCAAGCACTTGTCAGTTCCACTAATGATGCTTAGACAGGATTTTCTATGCCATGAGAACTAACAGATATCTCTGTGACGGACAGCTCTGGGCGTGTCCGGATGGGTGCTCCTGGCCCTGGCTACGGTGGCCCTGCTGACTCTCCTGCTGCTCTACGCGGACACCGCTACCTACGTCCTCCGCTACTGTCCTACTAGACACAAGGAGACAACGGCTATCGTCCTCACTGTGTACCCGGTGAGTGTGTGGGTGGGTGACTTGCAGGTCGGCGTTCAGTCCCCCAGACGATTCTATCGGTTGGGCACCATTCCTTCCCTCCGTCCTATCCCAGATCCTTATAACCCTTCCAAGTGCTATATAGTCATACTGGCTTACCGTTTTCTCCTTATAATTGCCATTTCGCTGTGAATCAGGCCCCCAGACTGGGGGAATAGGATCAACAGTATTTACGAATCAACCATATGCAGGCGAGGAGTCACAATAACGTGGCTAAAGTATGTTGACCAGACCACACACTAGAAGGTGAAGGGACGACGACGTTTCGGTCCATCCTGGACCATTCTCAAGTCGATTGTGACTTGAGGATGATTAAGGAATCAACCAGTTGTTGCTAATGCAACCCAACAATGAGTTGTTTCTCTCGTTTGGTTGCAAATTGGTGAAACAACATCATTAGCAATACTGGCGAGGCTGTGGTTAAACTCCAGCAACAAAACAAACTAATGAAGGAGAAATTAGAAGTAGATTAGGATGGCGCGTGATAAGTTGAATGGAATTGATGAGGTGTAGTAGTAGACATGTAGTAGACACATCTTGTAGAAGTTGACACAAAGTAGACATGACTGGCCTTGCTCGCAAGAGAAGTAAGATAGAACTCCAGGATCTACGAAGTCGAGTACTAGAAAAGACATGAAATTTGTGTATTAAAATGAATGGAGTATTCCTTAGTGATGTGTGTGCGGATGGTGCAGTTCTTTTATTAGGAAGAAACTATACAAAGTTTGCACACAGAAGTCACAATTGCGTGATGCATCAAACAAAAAGTTCAGTAGAACTTCGGTTTCAACTCTTTTGACCATGTCGTAGCTCAGTCGATTAAGGTAGCGTCTGGGATGCTCTCGGACGCAGGTTCGAATCCTCGTCACGGCCCTTGTGGATTTGTTTATACAAAGTTTGTTAAATGTGAGAAGAGACATGTCAAAGTGAATGTAGATTACATTTAAGTAAATGATTTTTGGAGAAGGGTAAACTCAGCTTGTAAAGTAGAGGAAAATGAAGATGTTCTTCAAGTGGTCGGCTCAAGTACTTAAGACTGAAATTAACAGGAGAGGAAGTGTAGTTAAGAGGTTGAGAGTCTGGCACAATGATAGCCTTGTTTGGGGAGACTGAGATGAGAAGAGATGATGCTTCCCATCCATATGAATCATCTATCATCATTTCTTGCTCTTCTGTCTTTTCCACAGCCTACTAAGGCTGTTTAGTCAACAGGTTCATTCCGCGAAGGTAGATGGCTCCTGGGTGAAGCAACATCGAGATATTGTTCCATAAATGTAACTGAATAATGTCAAATTTCAGGTCCTGGGCCTATGCAGCTACCTTGGGCTGCTATTCCAGAAGGCCAACCTGTTCCTTGACTTGGCAGCCCAGCTCTGGTTTGCGCTCTGCATGTGGCAGTTCCTCGATCTCACGCTCTCCTACTTCGGCGGAGAGTCGCGCTTCGTGGCCAAGATGAAGGGGGCGGTGCTGCCGTGGAAGGGCCCCCCTTGCTGCTGCTGGCCCTGCTGCATCTGCCCCAAGTCAACAGTCAGCAAGTTGGTGTCCTCTATATGTCACTCAGTACAAACTAGTTGATGAGTAAGCTGTGCTTCTCATCATAGTCAGATACATAGTCCTCTATGTATCATCCTTATCTCCATCCCTATGCCCACAGCTAAATAATATAGATTTTTTTCACATGACACATTGCTAATACAAATTTAGAGAGAATGTCAGTCATCATATGATTAACATCTCGAAATAGGAATGAATATACCCCGAGAGGTGTACCCTGGGAGTACCCTGGGTGTACCCTCGGTGTATGTACACTCAAGGAGTTTACTTAGTCCTGGACAATACCCAGGACTAAGGAATTCTTGCCGGTTGGTCAGTAAGCTGTTGTGTGTCCTTAGTAACTCTCCAGCATAACCCAGAGAGTGAGGCTGACGGTGATCTCTCTCTCTCTCCTGCAGACGACAGATTCGTTTCGTGAAGGTTCTGGTGATCCAGCATCCGTGGGTGCAGCTCGTCCTCTCCATCTTCCAGATTACCCTGTGGCTGGAGGGATGGTCAGTATCTCACGGGGATTGTTTGGGAGAAGGTGCCTTGAAGGTGGCTCCGGCTGTATATATGTGTATGCTCGCGATTGTGACCACATTGATATTGGTTACGCTGTATCAGCAAACTTAATGTCTCCGGGAGTAGGGTAGAAGTGGTTAGTTGTGACCGATGACCTTACGCCCCACACGTCCTCCTACAGGTACACCCACATGGACATGCGACCCAGCAGCGCCTCTCTCTACATCTACCTCGTCTCCACCATATCTTTCTTCTTCGGCTTATGGGCCTTCATCGTTGGCTTCAAGGCCTCCCGCGTACAGCTGCAGGAATTTCACTACACGCCGAAGATCGTGGTGTTCCAGCTGTGCCTGGTGTTCCTCCGCCTGCAGGCGATTATCGTTAACTCCATCCTGGTGCCCAGCGGAGCAATACCCTGCCTCCCGCCCATCTCTCCCAGAGTCTTCGCTAACAGTGAGTCCTCTACAGCCATCACATTCATTTAATTTGATTCGTTAATTCGAAACAGACCAGGTAGAGACATGCGCTCTCATTTGACACACTTTATAAAATACATTATTTTGATTGTATTTATCTTTATATTTATTGTATATGATTTAGCCAAACACCTTTGTGTTTGGGATTGTTAAAAGTTTTCTGTTAATCATTTACACGGTTGTTATATTGTGCCTGAATCATCACTGTATAAACAATCTTTTTATGTAATTTTCTTGCTCAACTTTGCTTGCTTAAACACACATTGAGCAGATGTTTCTCCTGCAGCATTGCTCAACTCCCTCCTGCTGGGGCAGCTGGTGGTGCTGTCAGTGCTGGCCAGACACTTCTACAAGATGCCCATCCCGGAGGTCGTCACCCTCACCCACACCGACGAGCTTAAGGACGAACTCCTTCACAAGGCCGTCAACGGTATGGGACCGAAGGCTGGCGACGATGGTACTCTACCAATGAAGAACGGCCTCGTCCAGAGCCCCCCGTCAGACAAGGAGGACGCTGAGACGGGTCGCCTGGTGAACCCCACAGGAGACCTTGCTGCGTGATCCCCACCTTCACTCCTCGGGGTACCGATGACACACACACATATACACGAGCTCGTTCATGACTTCATCCGCGTATAAGCTACCCAAGTGGTCTTTCGTTCTTGGAGTCGTACCAAAAGCCAACGTCGAGAACCTATGAATCTAATACCCAATGACTTCATCCGCATATAAACTACCCAAGTGGTCTTTCGTTCTTGGAGTCGTACCAAAAACCACCCTCGAGAACCTATGAATCTAATACCCAAGTTTATTTACCCATCAGTCTTACCCATTCCACAGCTTCCGTTAATGCATATATTTACGAATCAACTCTCAGTCATATCACTCAAAACTGATCTGTCTTTGCTGTCTTGATGACAAAACTCTAAATATAAACCTTTAGCGTCGTTGCAACTCTGTGGATCACCCATCCACCTCTCGACCAGAGCAGTATTAAACCCCAGGAGGTGTGGACGTTATGCTATAAGTAAAAGGATTCTATTTTATTAGCTTGGGTAGAAGTAGAGGAGAGTGCCATATGTAAATATTTTGCATGTTGACTGATCTTGGATCAGGCAACTAACAATTATTATTAGTTGTGTAAATGATATCACGGCCTAGTGGATCTCTCTAGTATATATTTTGTGTACTACGTCGACCGTACTTGAGCTAATACTTATTAAGCTGCTCCTGTACTGGGTTGAGCTGATGCAAATGGCCGTTGTACAAACAGTTTCATTGTACACCAGCTGGTGTACATTGTACAAATGAATATACCTAATTCAGCCAGCGTCAGATGATGCTTTGGCTGTAGAATTCTGGAACAGGTAGCAATGACTTTGATGAATCTCTATTGACAGTTGCAGGGCAACCGAGCCTTGGCGGCGCCTTCCTAGCGGAAACTGTCAAATTTACTGCCTCAGTAAACAAAACTACAGTGTATCCTGTGGCCCAAAAGTTGTTGCACTACTGTGCCTTAAAACTACAGGGGCATTAAGCTTGACCTCACCCATGTCTTGTGTATTTCAGCACTTTGAAGAATCACTTGAAGTTTTGCAAGAGTGGAATGCTCGACATTGTCGCATTATACGTCTTTGCATTGTTGTGCCTTAAAACAAATCCCATTTTTTCCAGACTGTAATCCCAGTATTTAGAACTCGGTAATCCATGTATTGAAAATCCGGTCCAGCCGGGTACCATGAGGGTGAATCTGATAACCTCGGTTATTATGAAGGGAAAGTTATCTCGTTATTAAGAGCTTCCAACACTAGGAAGTGATCTCGGTCGTAGAACGCGGTGATCCTTGTTCTAGCACAACATGCTGAATCTCGTTCTAACAGAACTTTTTTTTTTCTTTTACTTGTGCTGGGAGAAAGGTTAAATAATTCCTTGACAATGAAGGAGAGGCCGGAAAAGTAAGTATTATATAATGAAGGAAAATCCGAATATTGAGAACCCAAGAATCCGGTTCTCGCACTCTCGAACGGATCTGAGTTTTCACTGATCACCATTCTATTCAAAATTGATTGTGTAGTTAGGCCTATCATGTCCCCCCCTCCCCCCATCCCCCAGATCACACTACAATACCGACCTGTATCAGGATACAACCCCACAACGGTTGTCCAATTCCCGGGTATCTATATACCGGGTGAAGAGAGGCATCAGGGGGAAAGAAAACACGGTCGACCATCTGTGTCTTGCCCGGGTCAGAACTCGGGTCCGTTGATTGTGCGCCGAGGAGGTAGACCACGACCTAAACTTATATATAAATATTTATAATTGTATTTATTGATAAATGTATGTATGTATGTATATGTATGTATGTATGTATGTATGTATGTATGTATGTATGTATGTATGTATGTATGTTCCTCCTCTCGCATACTACACAGTATTTTGATGTCAAAATCCCCCAACGGTCAAATTAAGGGTACTATATATATATAGATCGTAGCCACTCTCAAATATCTACATTTTCTATGTGTGGGGTCGAACGTTTTAGTACACTATTTTCTGCTCGTTGTGGCAACTCGTTGTGGCCTGGTACAGCAGCCTGTGCTCTAGATTTGCCACTACGTGCAAAATAAAAGGTACTATAAAATGTATGAACCCAAGCCTCCCACCCACCCACCCAGTCAACCTACATATAGAAAACGTGAATATTTGTGGGGGCTTTCATAGTTCTCCTTATTTTATACATCATTAGTTGAGAGAACAGGTTCTTTAATTAATACCCTTGATATTAAATAACAATGACAGTCACTGTTATTCTCTGATTTTCTGCTGTTCCTGCAGTATGTTGTTCATGTTGTGGCTGGTCTTCATTTGTTCAGAACAAATAAATCTATAAGTCCTGACATACTGTCTTGAAGTGCATATTTTCCTAATCCATGCTCACTTTGTTTACAAAATATGAATGGCAGGTAAGACCTGTCCTGTTCATTATAGAAAACTGCTTCTGGCTTCTGGGGGTACTAATGTAACGACGGTACGTCATGCCAAAAGAAACATGCACATATACATATATATATGCAATATCTAAAATTTATAAGTGTATATTGTAGATTATATTTTTATATGTAGCAAACTCTTTCATTCACTTAAAATGTTAGTGTATCGTCTTTAATGTTGCAAGTAATCTTTTACATCTTGTAGTTCACAACCTTTAAAAATAATCATTTCAAACCAACAAGATTTATAGTACGGTGCTTTTTAGTTGTTGACTTAAAAGTCCTTAATAAATTACATTACATATTTATAGTTACAGCCCCGCTCCTGTGCCAGGTAAGTCCGCTACGGGCTCACCATAGCCCGTGCTACTTGCAATTTCTTGTTCTGAGTAGCTGAATCTAAAACGTTACATATAGGCTGTAATAAACAAGTAGCAGTTCGCTTAAATAAAACGTTGATATTGCAAAGAAAGTTTACACAGGCTCACGATGCAATTGTTAACGTATTGGAAGGTATTTGCAACAAAAATTGTAATTCGAGTATTCCCTTCCGGATGCACACACTCTGATTATTAAACTCTCACTGTGTCTTGACCGATGGGTTATATATATATAATATATATATATATTGGGTGGAGGAGCCTAGATACTGGCGTTATTCCTGATATACTAAAAACAGCAGAGATAGCACCACTTCATAAAGGAGGAAATAAGGCAGAGGCAAAAAATTACAGACCGATAGCACTAACATCGCACATCATAAAAATTTTTGAGAGAGTGCTAAGAAGTAAGATCACAAAATACATGGAATCACAGCATCTCCATAACCCCGGACAACATGGTTTCAGAACAGGGCGCTCTTGCCTGTCGCAGTTGCTGGACCACTATGATATGGCATTAGATGCTATGGAAGACAAACAAAACGCTGATGTAATTTACACAGATTTTGCAAAAGCTTTTGATAAATGTGACCATGGTGTTATTGCCCATAAAATGCGCTCAAAAGGAATTACCGGAAAAGTAGGCAGATGGATCTACAATTTCCTGACCAACAGAACCCAATGTGTAATAGTCAACAAAATAAAATCCAACCCGTCAACCGTTAAGAGCTCAGTCCCCCAGGGTACTGTGCTTGCTCCAGTACTTTTTCTCATCCTTATATCGGACATAGACAAGAACACAACCTATAGCACTGTATCATCCTTTGCAGATGACACTAGGATCTTCATGAGAGTAGGCAACATAGAGGACACGGCGAACCTCCAGTCAGATGTAGATCAGGTCTTTCTATGGGCTACAGAAAATAATATGGTGTTTAACGAAGACAAGTTCCAGCTCATGCGCTATGGAAAAAATGAAAATATAAAAACGGAAACCACGTACAAAACTCAGGCAAATCATAACATAGAACGAAAAGGCAATGTAAAGGATCTGGGTGTACTCATGTCGGAAGACCTTACCTTTAAAGAACACAATAAAGTAGCCGTCACAACTGCAAGAAAAATGACAGGTTGGATAACAAGAACTTTTCACACTAGAGATGCTATACCGATGATGACACTTTTCAAAACGCTTGTGCTCTCTAGAGTGGAGTACTGCTGCACAATGACAGCCCCTTTCACTGCGGGTGAAATTGCTGACCTGGAGAGCGTGCAGAGATCCTTTACTGCTAGAATCCACTCGGTAAAACATCTAAACTATTGGGACCGACTAAAGAGCCTAAATCTGTATTCCCTTGAGCGCAGGCGGGAGAGATACATAATAATTTACACGTGGAAAATATTAGAGGGGCTGGTCCCAAACCTGCACACAGAAATAACATCACATGAGACCAGAAGACATGGCAGGATGTGCAGAATACCCCGTTGAAAAGCAGAGGTGCAACTGGTACTCTGAGAGAGAACTCTATCAACATCAGAGGCCCGAGACTGTTCAACACGCTTCCACTACACATAAGGGACATAACTGGCAAACCCCTCACAGTGTTCAAGAGAGAACTGGATAAGCACCTCCAAAGGATACCTGATCAACCAGGCTGTGACTCATACGTCAGGCTGCGAGCAGCCGCGTCCAACAGCCTGGTTGATCAGTCCAGCAACCAGGAGGCCTGGTCGATGACCGGGCCGCGGGGACGATAAGCCCGGAAGCACCTCAAGGTATCCTCAAGGTAAGGATAAAAATATGAGCTGGCTCGTATAGGCCTACAGGCCTTCTGCAGTTACCTTGATCTTTATGTTCTTGTATAGAACATAAAGAATCTGGGACGTAAGTGATTCATCTAATATATGCTGATTCTCACATCCTTATACAGTAGAGTTATAGAAAACGTAATTCGCTGATATTTGAATTCACATTAGTTAAAAAGACATTACCTGATTTATATATTCTGAATCATCATGTGTGTATTATGATAATAGAAATACATTATAAAATCAATTTTGTATTTACAAAAATGACCATCTAACAAGGCGACCGAGAATGATAGCAATTGAAACAAGCGTATCCTTAAGTGCGTGACAATTACTTTAGTTTTTGAACACACAGGTGTATTTTTTATATATTTATTTATATACAAGAAGGTACACAAGGTTACTACAGATTGTGATAAATTAATACATTCTGTCAGAGGCACTAATTATAGACGGCAACCAATGCAGCTTCCTCGTATTAATAATATTTTTTTATTTATACAAATTACATGTGATCTGACTAGTTATTTCATGAAAGATATATATAATTTTGTTGTTTATAAAGCCAGTAATCACGCGGCATGATTACTGGCAGCATTCAAGCGCTGCGTTTCATAACACAGACGCCAGCGCCATCTATGTAAACACAAGCACGTGGCACACTACACTTGGTGCGCCGCCTCCTGTGTTAATGTGTGTCAGAAGAGATGGCAGCCGCCAGTAACGGCTCGGTGTCGTCCTCCAACAGAGGAAAATAGCGCCTGGTCTGTGAGTAACACTAATACTGTGCGCTGAGCTGTCTGTGTGTGTGCTGTGCGGTGCTGTGTGTGTGTTGACCTGTGCTGACCGAGCGCTGTGGTACCACCTCCATCAATCATTCGTCATACGCACACAAACCAGTCAGGTTGTGATTATTTATCTTTTACAGGGAGGAAACTTAAGACACAGAAATCACAATGTCGTAGCTCAGTCGATAAAGGCAGCGTCTGGGATGATCTCGGACGTAGGTTCGAGTCCTCGTCACGGGCCTTGTGGATTTGTTCAGTAAACTTAAGTTTTCTTTGCGTGATGAACAACACACACACACACACACACACACACACACACACACACACACACACACACACACACACATATATATATATATA
>WNGS01159612.1:2273872-2288511 GCA_020271785.1 Procambarus virginalis
ACAGAGTCAATTAGTTTATGTATCAACGTTTCAGGAGTGTTGGCGGCATTATTTGTTTATGAGTATGCTGATCTTCCATCTGGAACGTAAGAATTGTGAAGATATTTTTAACATCTTGGTCAGTTCTCCACACCTCCCCCTGATAACTGGTTTGAGCATTTTCTGCTGCGCGGGCGGACTCTTCCCAGTTCTTTGGGGTTCTGTCAACGCAACTAGTACAGCCTAAGGGTTATAAATTGTAGCCACTATTACAGCGATTGTTACACCAGCATACTCGACTCCCACATGCACAAAAACAATTGATCAGCGTCGCCAAACAATGGAGCAGCGTCGCCAAACAGTGGACCAGCGTCGCCAAACAATGTACCAGCGTCGCCAAACAACGGACCAGCGTCGCCACAGGTGCCGAGAGGGTTACAAAGGCCGGGTTCTAGGCTTGGCAGCTCCCCGACACTCCCCTACTAGTTTCTACATCAGTACGACTCACTACAACGACTACGTCACGGGGCTAAGCTAACATACACAAACTTGCGGTTAACCAAAGAATTACCTGCGCGAATCTCCGTATGGCGTCATGGTATAAGGAATGAGACTAGCGTAAATGCTGAATCTATATACGGCGTTATGTAGCACCCCGGATTATGCATGCTATTTTTACTTACATTCTCCCACATTTATCTTGCACGACTTAGGCTACAGGTGTGTGTGTGTGTGTGTGTGTGTGTGTGTGTGTGTGTGTGTGTGTGTGTGTGTGTGTGTGTGTGTGTGTGTGTGTGAAGTCCACCACCGTCCACTGGATGGTTTAGGGTCCAACACCGCCTACGGAATGGGTATCCATTATCATCCACTATCGCCCATATGATCGGAATGCGGTCCACTACCACCCACAGGAGAAGTATAGGGCGCATAATAAACGGACAAACATAAACAACTCTCCTATCAACAGACTTTATTTTTCTTTAACCTAAAATAACATCTAACGCCTTGACCTAAACATATACTAATCAAGAAATATATGTCTTCTAGCATCTTTTTTTCTCTCCTTTGTGTTGAAAAACACAATCAAAGTTTTGAGGGAGAATTGTAGTGGTGGAAGAAGGAGATTGTTGGAGGGTGGTGGAAGGGGGGGTTGTTGTTGGTGGTGGGGGTGTTGTTGTGTGGTGGTGGGGGTGGTGGGGGTGGTGTGGGAGGTGGGGCGGGCGGATCAGTCGGGCGGAGACTACTAACGTGTGAGGTGTGACCCGTATGATCTCTTGTCTTAGTACTGCAAGCACCGTCTAGTACAAATAATAAGAAAAACGATACACAGAGGCCTTTCAATAGCATCAACAGCGGGGGCTCTGAGGAATAAGGTAAGAGAAGCATTAGGAAAGTTTACTGGAGTAATCCCCCATGGACAAGTGGGATCCCTAATATAATTGTTTATTTTATGGCAAGTTATGTATTGAGAAGTTATATTTGCATGAAAGCTTCATATTTAATAACCATAACTAATTAAAAACATACGTCGATGTTGTTGACCAGACCACACACTAGAAGGTGACGGGACGACGACGTTTCGACTTGAGAATATGGTCCAGGACGGACCGAAACGTCGTCGTCCCTTCACCTTCTAGTGTGTGGTATGGTCAACATACTTCAGCCACGTTATTGTGACTCATCGCCTGCATAAGTCGATGTTGTGCACAGGTGAACTAGCATTAGTTATGACGGTACAGTCTAGTGAAGGACCTCTCTAGTCTAGAGATACACAAACGGAATGGATCAAATTTATATTAATTCTCGCTTTTCCTACAAGCTGTGTGACATCACGCGACCACGCGCGTCTTGTCATCAAACCCATCAGCGTCGACCCACTTTCCTCAGTTTCTCTAATGAATAAATATTACCTATGAATTATTTGAGCTTTCTTCGTTAATTTTAATTGCACATCAGTAAATACACTCAAACCTATGCGCATAATACAATGTTTTAAAAAAGAAAATAGATCATTTATAGACGAATATAGGTGCCTGCTGCCTCGTGGAAAACCTCTAGAACCCTATAAGCTTTAGATAAGTGGAAATAAAGCATTATATATAGAACTATTTCTGCCCATTTTTGTGGTAATTTGGACAGTTTATTGAACCACATTTCCAAAGAACAATAATTTATCAAACTAATCAAAATTACTCTCCTGGAATATGTCGTTCACAATGTTAATAATCTGAGAGGATGTTTTTGCGTGTGTGGCGAGCGTGCGTGTGAGTGTGCTGGCGAGCGTGCGTGTGTGTGTGTGTCCATCCATGACTCACCACGTGCGTGGTATTCTTAAGTCGTAAGAGTCTGTCAATCTCGTCTGGCAGTCTAATTATAACACAGTGAATGATTAGGAGATTCTCCTCCACCCCCCCCCCCCCAAACACAGTCAGGGAGGGGCCGGTGGCTAAGTGGACAGCACGCTATACACGTAATCCTGTGGTCCGGGGGTTCGATTCCCGGCGCCGGCGAGAAACAATGGACAGAGTTTATTTCACCCTGATGCCCCAGTTACCTAGCAGTAAATAGGTACCTGGGAGTTAGACAGCTATTACGGGCTGCTTCCTGGTGAAAAAATAGTTAATTAGTAGGTAGTAACGGTTGATTAATTGACAGTTGAGAAGCGGGCCGAAAGAGCAGAGCTCAACCCCCGCAAGCGCAACTAGGTTGATACACGGGTGCAGGCGATGAGTCACAATAACGTGGCTAAAGTATGTTGACCAGACCACACACTAGAAGGTGAAGGGACGACGACGTTTCGGTCCGTCCTGGACCATTCTCAAGTCGATTGTTGACCAGACCACACACTATAAGGTGAAGGGACGATGACGTTTCGGTCCGTCCTGGACCATTCTCAAGTCGATTGTTGACCAGACCACACACTAGAAGGTGAAGGGACGACGACGTTTCGGTCCGTCCTGGACCATTCTCAAGTCGTAATACACAGGTCCTCGTAGCCGAGTGGGCAACGCTCTATGGTCAGAAACAAATGGTTTCAGGGTTTCTTTAACTTGATGCCTCTGTTCACCTAGCAGTCAATATGTACCTGAGAGTTATAGAGCTGCTAACACCTGGGTATAAGTGTGTGTCAGACAGATACTCAACAATATGACGGGAAGATGGAGACGTCCTTGAGACAGGGAAAATATTCCTTAGCATACACAAAACTGACAAGCATAAAGTATATCATCAACCAACGGAAAGTCTTTATAATACTCAGCACGTCTTGCAAGATACAGCTCAAGTGTATGACGAGGCTAATGGAGCTACGGCCTCTACACTTAAGAAGCGGAACTGAGGAGGCGTGATAACGACATACAAGATTATCAGGGGGGGGGGCCAACTGATAATGTCAATAGAGGTCATGCATAACGTAATACACGATAGGACAAGGCGACATGGAAAGTCATTTGTAACGCAGAGGAGTGACCCAAGAGCAGTGAACAACTGGAATAGACTAGAGGGGATAGATAATAGACGGGATAGATAGTAGAGGGGTACCTCTGCTATCCTCTATAGTAGACTACTATCTATCCTAGATAGTAGTCTACTATCTATCCTAGATAGTAGACGCCTACACACACAGCAGTTACAAGCATAGGCACAAAAAAGTCGCTAATTGACCTTGTAAACATACTACACGAAGCCACACCACACACAACGGCCTTAAGTGGGTAAATACTGGTTCGGTAACAGGGTAAATACTGGTTCGGTAATAGGGTTGTTGATTTGTGGAACCAATTACCGCGTAACGTGGTGGAGGTGGGATCCCTCGATTGTTTCAAGCGTGGGTTGGACATGTATATGAGTGGGATTGGGTGGTTATAGATAGGAGCTGCCTCGTATGGGCCAATAGGCCTTCTGCAGTTACCTTTGTTCTTATGTTCTTAAGTACCATTAGGAAACTAGTGCATGCTACAGACAGTCAAGAGAGACTGCACCACCAGACACGGCTCATGCTCTCAGAATAACGAAAACACTAATAATAATAATTGTAAAATTACTTATATTTTCATCTCCATTGAAAACAGCAAAACTAGAAACTGTTGCAGATCCTTTAAAGTGATTTAAACTAACAAATCACGCGACAAAAAATACTAGGCTCGGCTGTCAGTTCTGCCGGCGACGTTCCCTGATGGCCAGTCTGTCAAGAGGCTGAGGGACAGGCATTCCCTCCACAGTAGCTGTCAATAGACAGATGGACAGGCAAAATAATAAGACAGTCGTACGGACTACGACATAACTATAAATAACATGAACGACAGAAACCAATTCATCTGGTCACTGTGTACGCCAGCCTTTGTTGGCAAGTATTAGGACTTGCGATATGTCGCGCTCAGTGGGGGGCGGGGGAAGAGGGGAGGGTGCCTTGAGGGGGCGGGGCGGCGGAGGGGTGGGGGAAGGGGAGGTGCAGGTGTAGCCGCAGTTAGGGGAGGTATGGACCAGGATTTAGCATGATTTCATTTAGTAAAGTATTAGGTAGACACACATTGTAATCAGGTTACCTTACCTTGCGATGATTTCAGGGGCTCAATGTCCCTGCGGCCCGGTCCTCGACCAGGCCTCCTGGTTGCTGGACTGGTTAACCAGGCTGTTGGACGCGGTTTGCTCGCAGCCTGACGCATGAGTCACATCCTGGTTGATCAGGTTCAACAGTGGAAAGAGTTGGTTACATGAGCGAGTTAGAAAACGGGATTGACGACAACAGGTGGCTAGCGTAGTAGCCAAGCAGCCAATACATTCCTGTCCACACGCCAACCATAACCCCCCCCCACACGCACACGATCACCCCCCCCCACACGCACACGCTCACCCCGCACGCCGCAAAAAGAAAGAACTTTTTCAGTGTCAGAGTAGTTAGTAAATGGAATGTATTAGGCAGTGATGTGGTGAAGGCTGACTCCATACACAGTTTCAAGTGTAGATATGATAGAGCCCAGTAGGCTCAGGAATCTGTACATCAGTTGATTGACCGTTGAGAGGCGGGACCCAAGAGTAAAATCTCAACCCCCGCAAGCACAACTAGGTGAGGGTGAGTACGCTCACTCTCACCGCCTTAACAATTCTCCACATGCCAATTATTTCACGAAAAATATCAACATGTAACACAATTCCTTTTGTGCTGAAATAAACGCTTGCATCACATTTCAGTGCACAAGGAACTCCCTTCCTCTCCTGAAGCATGGGCGTGCAGGCAGCGTGTGAGGAATGTGGCTCAGAGGCCACTGTCTGCTGCAGCAGTTGTCACCTGGGCAACTACTGCAGCGGTAGCCACTGCCAGCAGCTGTGGGACATCCACAGGCAACACTGCTGCCCCGTCGTCGAGCGGAGCGACCCTACAGCAGGCAGGTGCGTCACGGAGGCTTATAGCAAGGCTTTAACAGGTTTTCTGGTCAGTGGTGAGCGTCAGAGTAATGAAACTCCTGTTGTCAGGTTCCTGGTGACGAGCCGCGAGGTTCCTGCCGGGGAGCTGCTGCTGACGGAGGTGCCCATCGCCGTGGGGCCGCGTGCCACCTCCCCGCTCGTCTGTCTCGGCTGTCACCAACTCATTCCTGGCGCGGAGTTCCCTCGCTGCGCCGCCTGCTGGTGGCCGCTGTGCTCCGAAGCCTGCGCCAGCAGCAGCCTGCACCAGGCAGAGTGTCGCATCCTGGCCGCCGACACCAGCAGGCTCGGGCAGCCTCGAGGACCAGGCAGCACACCGCGGTATGACGTCATCCTCGTGCTGCGCTGCCTGCTGCTGCGCGACACCGACCCTGCGGCCTGGCGACGCCTGCAGGACATGGCGAGCCACGCGCAGCGTCGCCAGCAGGAGAGGGAACAGCATCACATGACGACTGTGCTCTACATCAAGGATGTGCTCAAGGCCGACTACGACCTGCGGGATATTCATCACGCTCGCGGGGCCATCGTCACCAACTGCTTCGAGTGGCGGAGTCCTTCAGGAGTGAGCCTCCGCGGCGTGTATCCCGTGTTGGGCCGCATGAACCACGCCTGCCGCCCCACCGTCGCCATCACCGCCGACAGCGAGGGCACCATGTGGGCGCGGGCGGCGGTGGACCTGCAGGGCGGCGACCAGCTCTACAACACCTACACCGGCACCCTCCAGACGCTGTGGGAGCGACGCCTCTACACCACAGAGGCGCACTTCTTCACCTGCTGCTGCGTCCGCTGCGCAGACCCGACGGAGTTAGGTCTGCACTACTCCTCTCCCAGATGCGAGCAGTGCGACCACCAGTACCTGGAGCCGAAGACGTGGCTGGGGGAGATGACGTGGGAGTGTCCGATGTGCGGGATGCAGCAGCTGGAGCAGCTCCTCCGTCAGGAGGTGGAGCAGTGGCTGGAGCACTTCAACTGTGACGACACCTTCCTGCACACCAGCCCACACGCCGTCAGGAACATTCTAGACAAGTTGGAGGAGGTCTTTCACCCGCATCACCACGTGTGGGTCACTGCGGCGCAAGCAGCCATCAGGACCCTGCAGGAGAACCGCTCCAGAAAAGCCCTTGCCCTCAAAAAGGACCTCTGGCGGAGACTTTTGCACATTTACGACATCCTTGAACCCGGACTCACCAGAAGGAGAGGTGCTGTCCGAACATCACCCCCTGTGTCCTCACCCCTCGCCTCCACGGCTAGCCTCACTACTGATGTCACACTAACACAACAACAACACACAATTCATAATCACAACAGAGTCGCAAAATGTAATCTCGCAGATCCTCCATACCTTTCTAAACCACATAAGTCCTGCCTTAAGCATGCTACGCTTGTTGCATAGTGCTTAAGATGTCGCCGAGAGCAAACACAGTTTAAACACTATGCAACAAGCATAGCATTTAAATATATAATGCTTCCTCGTCTTGAACTCTTAATTCTCATCAGCTCTTTCTCAAACACCGTTCACCTACTGCTCAGCCATCCTTATACTCTATATAGAGTTCAATTTTCATCACCTGTCGGCTGCACGCCTCGAAAAAGTCGTTTCGGTTTATTTTTATAGGCCTACTTGGACAAAAACAAACAAAATAGCTTCAGTAACGAATACGAAAGGCCTATTTGAGCAGTCAGTAGGAGTTTATCGGCAAAAAATAATACGCGACGAGAAAATTTAAATAGTTTACAAAAACATCTGAGCAACTGGCAGATTCCAATTTTTTATTTTAGCGAACTTAAAGTTGCTTAGGCTAACACATGCTATAAAAACATGCTTTAGTGTTTACTAATATTATGGGAGCAAGCAAGAGGTCTTGTTTACAGCTGTCATGAAAGTACAGTGTACTCGTGAAAGTACAGTGTACTCGTGAAAGTACAGTGTACTCGTGAAAGTACAGTGTACTCGTGAAAGTACAGTGTACTCGTGAAAGTACAGTGTACTCGTGAAAGTACAGTGTACTCGTGAAAGTACAGTGTACTCGTGAAAGTACAGTGTACTCGTGAAAGTACAGTGTACTCGTGAAAGTACAGTGTACTCGTGAAAGTACAGTGTACTCGTGAAAGTACAGTGTACTCGTGAAAGTACAGTGTACTCGTGAAAGTACAGTGTACTCGTGAAAGTACAGTGTACTCGTGAAAGTACAGTGTACTCGTGAAAGTACAGTGTACTCGTGAAAGTACAGTGTACTCGTGAAAGTACAGTGTACTCGTGAAAGTACAGTGTACTCGTGAAAGTACAGTGTACTCGTGAAAGTACAGTGTACTCGTGAAAGTACAGTGCACTCGTGAAAGTACAGTGCACTCGTGAAAGTACAGTGCACTCGTGAAAGTACAGTGCACTCGTGAAAGTACAGTGCACTCGTGAAAGTACAGTGCACTCGTGAAAGTACAGTGCACTCGTGAAAGTACAGTGCACTCGTGAAAGTACAGTGTACTCGTGAAAGTACAGTGTACTCGTGAAAGTACAATGTACTCGTGAAAGTACAGTGTACTCGTGAAAGTACAGTGTACTCGTGAAAGTACAGTGTACTCGTGAAAGTACACTGTGAGAAATTCAAACCAGTGAGAAACCCTAGGTTCGAGTCCTTGGCAGCCCCCCCCCCCTTGAGAGCCCAACAATAACTGGAGATAAAATCACAAACTGTATTCTTTATCGTGTGCACAAAAACAAGCATCAGGAGGAATCTATACATTTAAAATTGTATTATACAACAAAATTAAAAAAAGATTAATGAGAAATCGACCAAGCGCATGAGGTTAGCCAGCTGTATTCGTAAACTGTAAAAAAAAAACAATTACAAATTGAAACGAGCATTTTTGTAATTTATTTCGTGAGCCAATTGTGCATTCCATAGAGTACGTTGCATTAATAAAATGCAAGGAATTTTTTGGCTTAAGAAAGAGTATCTGACCAGACCACACACTAGAAGGTGAAGAGACGACGACGTTTCGGTCCGTCCTGGACCATTCTCAAGTCGATTGAGACTTGAGAATGGTCCAGGACGGACCGAAACGTCGTTGTCTCTTCACCTTCCAGTGTGTGGTCTGGTCAACATACTTTAGCCACGTTATTGTGACTCATCGCCTGCTTAAAGAGTATCTGGTCTGTGCAGGTAGCATATCACCGTGTGACTAGTCCCATATGGAAATTTTCCACATATCTCATTACTCCTTGCCTTGTGACGGTTTTATCTCTCTCTCTCTCTTCCTCTAAACCCTTCCTTCCTAAAAAGACAATATCCCTACATCTAGAAATATCCTCAATGAAACACTCTCGTATGCAGTATATAAATAACAGTTAACCTTTGCGTCCTGCCCCCAGCTTTGCGCTTCTCGATGTTCCCTTGCAGATAGGTGAGGGAGGGCGGCTTGGCGCGCCATGACGGCCAACTGTGGGAGAGTGCTTGTGTAAGTATGGTGTAGGTCTGTTGAGGCAGCTCGAGACCTTCCTTCCTAGTCCAGGGAAGACCACACGAGGCAGACCAGATGTGGAGGGCTACAGGATATACCGCTCTTCATTCATTTCCATGCTACTCGTTTACTGTGTAGAGAAGACTAACACTTCTCTTTATTTTATGTGTTTAGCCTGTTTAAATATATATCATTTCCTTTGCTTTGTGGCAGTACGCCGACGCACTGTTACGCCTGCATATGCTGTCAACCATTCCTCCTTAAATTGACGGTACTTAGAACATTTATTTGCTCGCACATATAGCTGCAGCCTCTCCCAAAAAGTTCACGTTTGTACTACTCATTTTATAGTCCGAGAAAACACTAAAAAAACAAACTTAAACATTTCTGAGGCTAGTAATGCACATATATGTTTTATATTAGGGCTAATATAGCGTATATTAGCTCTAGGATTGCTTGGACAAGTTTCTTCATTTACATTTCCGATTTTCTGGAATGTCATTTGGGTTAATTCAGTAATTCAAAACGTTAACTTTCATGGAGTTCAACAGTGCATATTTATTTATTTACTTATATATACAAGAGTTGTTACATTCTTGCACAGCCACTAGCACGAATAGCGTTTCGGAAGGCACTACGGGCTCACCATAGCCCGTGCTACTTGGAACTTTGTTCCAGGTAGCGAATCTTTAACGACAACAACAACAGCGTTTCGTAAAAGTCGTTAATCCTAATTTTCCCCGGAATACAACCCACCAAATAATTTAACAACCAGGTTGTTAAATGATTAAATAATGATGCACTTGACCAAATAGTTGCTATAAGTACTGACGTTTCAGGAGGATGGCTTGTTTTTTTGTGTATAGTAAAGTGTATATATATATCAAAATATGATATAAGCTAGTAGATATAGAACCAACGGCTCGGCTAGACCTGACAGTTCAACACTAGGATACTGGACGTGCGGACACCAGCTTCTGCTTAGCACTAAACTATATAATATATAACCAAGCCCCAAACAATATACTGTAATATATGTAATTCTCCGCGTGTATTGAGCTTAGATCTCCAAAAACTCGTATCCTACAGTGTCAATGTTGGATCTATGAGGCTGCACTTGTAAAACATTCTCCTTGTGTGTGTGTGTGTGTGTGCTTGTTTGTCTGTCCTGTTTGTTTGCCAGTGCTAGTTTTTTGCCCGTGTGTACCCTTTCACATTTTGGTATCAAAAGCAGTCAGTGAGAATTATAACAAAACTTTAGAACGTTGAGTCTGTATAGAAACAGAGATAGATTGTATTTCAAGTATCATTATTACTACATTTCATAGACTAACTCCCTTATAGCAAAAAACATTCCTAGAACCCCTTAAAACAGTTTATATTGCATTGCTAGAACCATATTCCCGGAACTTCTTAAGTGGACAAAGACAGGGACACACACTCGAACACTATATCTTGGATTGTAGTAAAATTGAGCCATTTAGAGATAAATCTAAGCTCACTCTGTATTTAAAACAGTTTATATTGCATTAGTTATGAAATCTGGTCCCACTTCACGTACATTTTGTTTTGCTTGCCAATAAATTAATGTTCACGGGTGTTGCAGGGGTGACCCTGTACGAGGTAGGGGTGGCCGAAGCAGACTTGGCCAGAGCAGAGAAGAAAGCCGAGGACCTGACGGAGTATTTCTTCAAGCTACAGATGCAGCAAGCGCTGCGCCACCTGCAGCAGGCCATCTGTATACTCAGCCTGGAGCCACCGCAGTCCAGCGAACGGAGATGGTATGACCGGGCCAGAGACGCAGCAGCAGCAGTTGTTCAGGACCTGTGTGGCGAGGAACTGCCCGACCACACAAAACAGGACCTCGATGTGGGGCACTGCCCGACCTTCCAAGACAAGATGCAGGGCACCTCCCGACCTACCATATAATAAGTTCATAATCAATGTAAACCTAATGTACACAAATGTGTTTTCTTACCAGTCTACGGGAAGCGCGATCTAGCTCTCAAGAGTTCCGCAGTGCCTGCTGCAGTTATACCGCTGAATGTTTCTCCCAATCCTGAGCACTCCAGTTGCAAACTCTGTGAGCAGGAACTACGGCACGATCTCCCGCACTACATCACTGAATGCCCAGTTATTAGACCTTTCAGACCAGTTGGCACGAGGTTCAGTGCTCTTACACTCTCTCCTGAAGCTAGTGTTTCCCGCTATCTCTGGCTCACTCTTCCCGCTTAGCAACCGTACTGGTTTGGAGTATTTTACAGCATCTGTCTGGATCACCGGTCTTTCCAACTCCTCCGACCTGTCAAGCCTCCTTCTGCTACTAATAACTTAGAAAATACTATTCACTTTCGTCTCTTCACCGCCGTATCTTACCCCTAATTATTATACCTTTAGTCCTTCTCTTTTCTAATGCCTTAGCGTGTGTGTGGAAGGGGGGGGGATGTGTGGTTAAAGGGGGAAGGGGAAGTGTAATTGTATGTGTAAAGTATATATATATATATATATATATAATGTATATATATATATTTTATATATATAATAATTATATTGTGACTAGCTTATCAAGATTCTTACTTGCTTGACCAAAGTAATTTTGGGGTTCAGTTCCTGAGCCCATTATGTACCTTTGTGGACCTTTCCACCACCGCCCACAGGATGGTATGGGGTGCACAATAAATGAACTAAACTAAAACCCAGCCACGAGTATTTCTTACGAGGCCAAGTCTCTTTTTCTTTGACCTCAAACGAAGCGTATTACAATTCTCCCAATCTACCCTTAGACCCCCCACACCCAATTCTACGACAAGCCTTGTGAATACGTAGTAGTAGTAGTAGTAGTAGTAGTAGTAGTAGTGGTATTAGTAGTAGTAGTCGTAGTAGTAGTAGTAGTAGGCATTCAGCAGTCTCAGGAGACTATGGAGTTGCGCTCTGGTGTCAATCACGGCGCAGCGTCTGGTGTGACTGATGGGGTCAATCCCAGAATACCTTGACCTTAAGGTCACCTTGAGGTGCTTCCGGGGCTTAGCGTCCCCGCAGCCCGGTCGTCGACCAGGCCTCCTGGTTGCTGGACTGATCACCAGGCTGTTTGACGCGGCTGCTCGCAGCCTGACGTATGAGTTACAGCCTGGTGATTAGGTTGAATGGCAGTCTATCCTACACTGAGCACAAACAAAGTCCGATTCTGGTCTGTCATCCTGGCTACTGGCTTTCCTCCTGCCCTGTAAACACGTACATATATCCTTTCGTGGGTACGTCTTCGTACTATAACGGACATTAGTTACGGTAAGATCAAATGGATTTCATTGCCCTGAGCAATGAAGTGCTCAACCACTTGGGCAGGACGGTAGCATGACGGTCTCGCTTCATGCAGGTCGGGGTTCAATCCCCGACCGTCCAATACACCATTCCTCTCCTCCCGTCCCATCACAAATCCTTATCCCGTTGTTGTTGTTGTTTCAGATTTAGCTACTCAGGACGAAGTGTCCATGTAGCACGGGCTATGGTGAGCCCGTAAACTTATCCTGTCCCCTTCCAAGTGCTATATAGTCGTTTTGGCTCGGCGCTTTCTCCTGACACTTCCTTTTCCTTTCCTGCCCTGAGCAAATTATACATGGGGTCCTGTAGAGCATTGGTCTACGTCCTCGATCACAATTGAGCGACCCGGGTCCAATTTATGGGCAAGACAGAAACGGTTGGTAAGTTTCCCTTGACCTGTTCGTCGGGTAGTAAAATAGATATCTGTGGAAGGTCAGTAGATTGTCTAGGAGGACCTAGGTAAGCGTAAGTACAGGTCTCCTTTCTCCGAGGTCGGCAATACGTGTACATTTGGTAATTTAATAAGTTAGCCAAAGAAACACTTCATTTTCTTTGAAAAGAATAGTTATCCTATTTTCTATGGCAATATTTTCATGACAAACTAAACCTTTACGAAATAATAAAATTATTTATATTTATTTATTTATTTATTTATATATATATACAAGTTCTTATATTCTTGCCAGATTAGCACGCAAAGCGTTTCGGACAAGTCCTTAATCCTAATTTTCACACACACACACACCCATTAAGCAGCCCGTAGCAGATGTCTAATTCCCAGATACCTATTTACTGCTTAGCGAACAGGCATCAGGGTGAAAGAAACTATGCCCAATTGTTTCCGCCTCCGCCAGCGATCGAACCCAGACCTTTAGGACTACGACCCCGAGCGCTATCCACTCAGTCGTCAGTCCCCTATTCGTTCTGCTTACTATTTAGTGAAAATTAAGTCTAATTTGCTGCTGCAATTTCTGTTGTACCAATCACCATGTAATTACTGTTTTTTTCAGCTATTTCAGTTAATTTTTGCTTTTGATCTCAATTAGTTTTAAGTCAAATAGTTTTTTAAGTCTCATTTGGTATGGCTGTGATCTCTGAGGGGCACACGAGCTGCTGGTCGTAGTAAGTTTCATTATGTATGGAGGAAAATATTTAAGACGTATGGAGGAAAATATTTAAGACGTATCTTAGGGTCCATCCCTTGTAATCACTGTGTCCAGTGAGTTGCTGCCGGGCCTCAAGTCCACTCCAGCACTTGAGTGCATGCACTCACTTGAACATTATATCGTAGAATGTCCCACATTGACTGACTTTCGCCCTCCTGGGCTGAGGTATGCTGAACTCTGTATTACTATATGAATACTGGAACACTTGATGATATATTGGACTTATACCAAGATTGACATGTAATGTAGCAATTATACAATGTGTATAATTGCTATGTATGTGATGTAACTATATAACCTGAGCTTGTAAAAGCATGTTAATTACCTCTGTGGTTAAGTGCTTAATTGCACACTAGTTTTTCTATCAGTTATCTCACCCTGTCAGAGTTCAAGAGATAAATGAATGTGTATGTATATGTGTATATATGTATATGTGTATGTATATGTGGACGCTGATCAGAATTACATTTAACCTTTGTAAATGTACATTAATGACATGTAAATCTGTGTATCTATGTATTTACGTATGTAGATTAGCTTAGCATTTTAAAAGCACTACAAACACCTTCTGTGGTTGATTGTTCAATAAACCCCTGAACTATATGTTTAACAAATCTCTCATCCTGTCCATAGAGGACAGAAGAAAATGTATATATGCTGGTTAGCATTGTAAATGTGTGGCCACGTCTGTGGTAGAAAATAATAAATAAAAAAATAAAAATAAAAACTCCAGCACTTGAAATAAGTCAAAACGAAAGATCTTTAGTGAAAAGGACATCACCCATCTAGCTATTCAGTGGGAACACTATACAAGAGTGTATGTAGTTGCCACATAGTGGCAACACTATGTCCGCTTGGCCGGCCGAGCGGACAGCACGCTGGACAATTGTGATCCTGTGCGCCTGGGATCGAACCCAGGCGCCGGCGAGAAACAATAGGCAGAGTTTCTTTCACCCTATGCCCCTGTTACCTAGCAGTAAAATAGGTACCTGGGGTGTTAGTCAGCTGTCACAGGACTGCTTCCTGGGGGTGGAGGCCTGGTCGATGACCGGGCCGCGGGGACACTAAAGCCCCGAAATCATCTCAAGATAACCTCAAGATAACGTTGAATTAACGTTTTGGCTAATTTATTTCAGGCGCACAATAATGCCCGCGTCTCTTGCTATGTTGTTGTTGTTAAAGATTCGCTACCCTGAACAAAGTTCAGTAGCACGGTACGGCTATGGTGAGCCCGTTGTCTTCTTTGCTAGAAATATCAACATGGTTGTAAACAAATACAATTTAAGATGTCACAGC
>WNGS01159612.1:2333116-2357109 GCA_020271785.1 Procambarus virginalis
TTTTGAAAAAATCAAGCACAACTAGGTGAGTACTGCAGCGTGAAGAGAGGCTACAGTTAGGGATTGGCGACCAGTCAATCCTCCCCGGCCAGGATAGAACCCAGGCCAAAGCCCTTGCGAGGCGGCATGTCTTACCACTGTGCCGTGAGGACTGTCGGTAATTAATTTCTTTATTTAAACTATTTTTAGTTTTGCCGAAATGCTTTGCGTAATAGTTGCGTCATTAATATGTGTTATTTCTGTCCCTACAATTGTAAACTACCTTATGTTCTTTGTATACACACACACTGTTGAATAAAAATTTTAATTTGAATTAACTCGCAAATGAGTTCTGTAGTATAGTACACAACCAGCCCCACCTCCTAAGGTTCCCCAACGTCAAGAAAACTATCAATTTAAAGTGTCCTCTCCTAACCTACCAGAGGACCCAGAACAGAAAACGAGACCATGTGTCATTTTCAATAGCCGCTCCCATTTTCTATTACCGTACAACAATTTTTGGCCTTGTGTAACACATACGAGCGAAAAGCGACGTTCTTTGTAGGAGGACAGGTCGAGTCACCATACTCAACTTAAAACCTAGGATTCCAGGTTTGATCTCCGGGTGGGATAAAGATGGTTGAGCATTCCTTTCACCTGATGCCACCGCTCACCTAGCAGTAAATACATACTATACCTAGAAGTTAGTTATCTTCCCAACTATGGGAAACCTTAAGGTAAAGTAATATGTACTATTGTATACAGCATGAATAATTAAAGTTCAGCATTGTGTTGCTGTCTTTAATTAACCATTTACAAAGGGTCTCGCAGTACAATTAATTTCATTCTCAACTCACAATTAGATATCCTGAGTTTGATTCCTGTCTGGGACAGAAATGTCTGCCACGTTTCCTTTCACCTAAAGGCACTGTTGACCTGGAAGTAAATGTAAAAAAATTCCACCCAGGAGTTAGGCAACCTGTTGTGCAGTTGCATCCCATCCTGAGGCGAGGTTTAGTAAAACATATTTTTATTTTATGTATATATATATATATATATATATATATATATATATATATATATATATATATATATATATATATATATATATATTATATATATATATATATATATATATATATATTATATATATATATATATATAATATATATATAATATATATATAGATATATATATATATATATATATATATATATATATATATATAATATGCGAACAAGCCTGAATGGTCCCCAGGACTATATGCAACTGAAAACTCACACCCCAGAAGTGACTCGTAACCTGTATTAGTATTTTATATATATATATACTATATATATATATATATATATATATATATATATATATATATATGTATATATATATATATGTATATATATATGTATATATATATATATATATATGTATATATATATGTATATATATATATATATGTATATATATATGTATATATATATATATATATATATATATATATATATCTATATATATGTATATTATATATATATATATATATATATATATATATATATATGTATATATATATATGTATATATATATATATGTATATATATATATATGTATAGTATATATATATATATATAATTATATATATATATATATATACATCATCATATATTATATATATATATAGATATTATATATATATATATAGATCATACATATATATAAATTTAAGTACTGTAGTTAATTATTGAGAGTAGAAGTAATTAGTTAAATGTTATCCTAGCATATGTATGTGTATATACACAGGCTTCATATTCTCAACAAAATTCATTATTATTATTATTAAATTATTAATACATAAAAAGTTAATTTGTATTAGTGTTTTGTAAAATACAATTTTCTTCCCCCACTATAGGAAAATGTGAGTAGTGGTTATGGCTTATAATCAAGGCAAACATTTAATTTTTGGTTCGATAATAGTGAAATAGAGGGATAAGAAATGCAAGAGATATGTTCAGTAATCATCTGGGGGGGGGGGGGTGTTGATTGATAATGCAGGTATGTGATAACATATATCTACACCACCCACACCACAGCTACCATTATCATCATCAAAATCAATACCACCAGAATCACCACAACCCACCACCAGTACTAATCCCCTATTATAATTGTAATAGCAATCTATAGCAGCATTATTATTCTTGTATACAGCATAGTACAGTACTGAGAAACAAATCTTTGTATTATTGATGACCCTGAATGATTGTGACAAATGACCTTGTGCAGATCAATATATTTTTTTAGTGTTCTGTATGTATTCTTTTTTACATAAAGTACATAATAAAGTACTGTATATAATTTTACATAAAATACATACTTTATGTAAAGGTCCTTTTATAAATTCAGCAGTTTTAGTACTATTACTAAAGAGTAATACTGTAGTACTATTTAATAAGTAATTAATATTTAATACTGTACAGTGTAATTAATATTTAATAGTAATAAGTAATAGTAATGTGTTTCTGCATGTGTACAGCATATCCATATGTGTCCTTGTGTGTACATATGTGTATTTTTGTATGTCTTTCTCAGTATGTCACTGAATTTAGATAATTTTCAAGGTCAACCTATATGAAGACTAAGCCTCACACCAGAAGGTGAGGTGACGACGACGTTTCGGTCCGTCCTGGATCGTTATCACATTATTGTAACTCATCGTCAATCTATGTGTTACATGTTCTACATTTTCATAATACTGTACTACTTTTTTTGGCAGGAGGTAGATGCAGCTGTAGCAGCTGGCGTGATACAGAATTTTGACCCCAATAGCTTGCAGTATCAGTGTGTGGTGTGTTCACGGGCAGGCTGTGGTGATGTCCTTCCCCACATCTTGAGCAAGGAGCACAAGAACAGCCTCATCTGGGAGGCCATTCGACAGTCTCCACCCTCAAAGGCTCTCCTGAACCAAATGCCAGATGTAGTTCGCGCTGCAAAGCTCAATGAGGAGGTTGGGGCCGTGGACAAGAACCATTTTTCATACAAGTGCAATATTTGCTATGGAAAGAAACCTTTTAATGGGGTGGCACCTCTTGAAGCACATCTTAGAGGCAAGGAACATGAGAAGTCCAAGAGAAACATGCAGTATACAACACACTGTACACGAACTGTTGGAGAGCCAGTCCAAGTTACAGCTCCCATGCAGAAGGGTTACTTCCCTTCTGGAAGTAGCATGGTAAATCAAGCCTCAGAATATGGCATCCCCAATGCCAGAGCATCTCCTCCAGAAGCAGACCAGCATGTACTTGCACCCACACCCACAGCAGGAGCTTGGCTCGGGTTCCCACCTTCATCATTCCTTTCACCAACAGACTTACAAGTAAGGAGAAATACTGAATACTTTTCAAACTTGTGTTGTTCCTTTCTTTTACTTTCTTGTTTCAATAAATTATAATGGTATTGATTTAGTGCTTTTTCCTGATAATTACCAGTCATTGTATGCTGCTTAGTAACAGTACTCAGTATTACAAATCCCTTGTTTACCCCCAACTGGACTACCATATCCAAACATAGTGACCTAGAAAATATAGAGATCATACAAAGGGATTGAAACTGCATTCCTGGACTCCCCAGGCCATAAGATGAAATCGAACTTACGTCCCTGTGTTCACTGTGCATGTCCTTTTGAGTTTGTTGTGCATAGTGCCCTCGCCTTCAATTACTGTGTGTCAATTCTCCAGCCCATCCTCCTATTTAGGCAGTACTTATAGTAATGAAGAGAACCATTATACCTATATTGATGTAAAAGGCAATTAGTATTGAATTTGGTCAAACCGGAAAAGTTTGTTTTTTATTTATGTTGCAAAGAAAATCTCGCCTAACTTAACCTTCCTTGGCCAAATCTCACCTAACCTTCCTAGGCCTAATAAACCCTATCTGAGGCCTAATATAGTACATATATAATGGTATACTAGGCCTAAGAATATATGAGTTTGTTTTCTAGGTTTATTTTTGAAGACTATAAAGTGAATAGTACCAAATTCTACCATCTTATTGCCATTTATGTCAGTATATGTACAGTGGTCCACATAGTTACAAAATGTGCTATCTAAACAGGATGATGGATTACATACCAGAAAGGACTTAGGGCCTCAGGACTGATAAGACAAAGGTCTTATTGAGAACTTTAAAATACTTACTAAACTCGAAGCCATTAATTTAGACCACTACTGAAAGGTCCAATGTAACACACACATGAGAGTCAACAGCTTTGAGCTCAATAGGATACAGTGTAGGATAGACAACAGATGTTTTTTCAGCAGTTGGGTAGTAAAGCCTACCCACCAAAGCAAACACAATACTCCAGTTCAAAATAAAACTGAAAAAATCCTTGGCAGCAATGTTGGTACTGTTGACAAACCACTTGTTTCGTGTCCCATCCAGGCCACTAGATATGGTGGCCCTTGGGTAAATATTCACCATATCTATAACAAAATCTTTCATATGGCTTTTTAAATAAAGATCACTATCATTATCACTTATTATTATTTAGTGTTTGGTCTATGATTATTATTATTATTATTAGAAAGATAACTATTATTGTCTTTAGCTATTGTCTTACTGATATTATCATTAATATTGTAACTCAGAGAGAGCGAGGAGGCCTCACTATGCTGAAGACATTCGACTCCATGGGTAAGGAGTCACTCTCCCCTGAAGCTGTAGAGGCCATTCACTCTGGCATAGTGTCAACTAGTAATGGACTCTCTTACTATTGCAATGCGTGTCAGGTGCCTTTGACAGGTGCCAGGCCCTTGGTGCAGCACGTTGAGGGGGAGAGGCACAAGAAGACTGCCAGGATGACATCTTATCGTCAGGAGTTCCCTAACATAGCAGGCCTGACGGTGAGTTCAGTGTGACGTGAGGGCTAGTTGGGTGTTCTGTTATAGCGAGTTGAATGTCATGAGATGATGACTTGCGTGTAGTGTGGTGATGAGTTATGTAAGATGAGCTATGGTTGGCAATATGATGGGTTGGGTTCTTATATGGTGTGAATTACCAGACTGTTGCGGGCCGCTCCAAGCAACAGTCTGGTAGACCAAACTCTTACATGTCAAGCCTGGCCTCGGGCTGAGGCCAGGCTTGGGAAGTAGAAGAACTCCCAGAACCCCATCAAGCAGTTATCTAACAGGTGATAAAACTGTGACACCAGGCAAAGTGGAGGGAGGACTGGGGGATGAAGACACTGTGGGTAATGTGGTCCCTGGTGAAACATGATGGGTAGAGTTTGGCTCTTGAGTGAATCTTGGTGGATGTAAATAGATGTTGCACTTAGTGGGACTCAATGGAAGGGGGAAGGGGGCTGTTCTTGGAACTCTGCAGGGTGGAAAAGAAAGGAGTGTCTCACTGGTGAAATCTGATGGTTCAGAAGAGTGTGATACCCATTGGTTTCAATTACCGAGTAATGTGGTGGAGGTGGAGTCCCTCTATTGTTTCAGACGTGAGATGGACTTGTATATGAGTGGGATTCGGTGGTTATAAATAGAAGCTGCCTCGTATGGGCCAATAGGCCTTCTGCGGTTAACTTTGTTCTTATGTTCTTATGTACTTGACGGGACTGGGTGCAAAACCTTTTGTACATACCCTTCATGCCCATCCTCTGTCTTGTCTCCACTTTTGTTCATGCACTTATGTCTTCTCAAAATTAACCATTAGGAAACACAGGTAAAATAAAACAAAATAAACAAAACATTACAGTACTACTATTTTCAACATATTCAACATGTTTAACATATTTGTGACATCCTGTCACAGGTATTATAATGGTGACATCCTTTATTGACGTAAGGTGACATCCTGTCACAAATATGTTGAAAAAATACTGTATATGAGGTGATAGTGTAGTGAAGGTGTTAAATGATAAACATTGTGCACCCTTAACCCTCGCATATTGAGTACCATACTGTAGTCAGTATGCTCCTTTTTTTTTTTTTTCCTAAGCAAGACAGTAAATAAATGAAATGATTTTCATGTTGCTTATACAAATACTAAATTTTGTTTGCTCACTTTCAACAGCTGTCTCCAGACCCAAAGACTAGGCTCAACAACCCCACAATAGTGCCGCCTGCTGACAAGAAGGTAAGAGAAGAAAAATATCTACTTTCTTCCAATCACAGCAGGATAGCAGTGAATAGGAAATTATATGATACCAAAGCAATTTATTTACCAGTGGGATGCAAGTATTGTTAGTTGGCATATCTGTAAGGTGTGTGTGTGTGTGTTAGAGGTGCTCTCCATCACCATCATAATAGAGATAGGAGATGTTGATGTCATGGTGAAATTTTAAGAAATTATGTGCATAATGAGAGCCTCTGTTCTTTTCCCTTCCCCTATTTTTAACCTACCCCTAGAGTTACTTTTTAATCTGAAAAGTTTAATAAAATGAAATTACCTTCACTCTTAATCTCGGAACTGCTGAATCAGTTCCGTTTGACAGTGGTATACTTCTACCCCAACAGACAGCTCTGGCAGATCGGAAAGGTGACTTGCAAGATATCTGGCAAGCCAGTTATGATACAAGAGTCTTCAGTCAGAGGAGCACCTATTCCCCTTGGCAAGACAGTTACAGTATGATAGCCCCAACACTATGGAACACCCATTCCCCTCAGCAAAATAATTTTGATTCAATGGCCCCCAGTCTGAAGAGCAGCCTTCCCTCGCAGGAAGACAGTTATGATACAATAGTTGCCAGTCTAAAGACTCTCCATACCCCAAAGCAAGACAGTTATGACACGATGACCGATAGTCTTAGGCACACCCATTCCTCCTTACCCTTCGATCCAGGGCAACAAGTGCTCATTGATCTGTCATGCGGAAAACGTAAGGTGCCTGCTATTCCATGGGATGGACCTTATATAGTGCAAGCGTCAGACGAGACAGATGAGAATGCCTGCTGGGTACAAAAAGTTAATGGCAAAAGCAAAAAGGTTGCCTGGGAGCACTGCATACCATTCTCTCCTCAGGAAATTCATGATGTGAATATGCACCAACAGTCAGAGGAGAAAGTTGAATCGGCCATTCCTGATTCAATGTGTGATACTAAGGGTCGTTTTACTGCTGTGTCAAGATCTGAAACATTGCTTGAACCTCAATCAGATCCTTGTGTGGAAACTACCAATCTCTCATCAGTGTTTAAAGAAGGTACAGTTTACAAGAGGCTTCCAGCACTTTCTAATCTTAGTGCTACAAGTTCACTGCATAATTCCCCTCAAAAATCAATGACGCAGACCACTGTGGTACTCAGTGAAGATGGAGGAGAAATATTTGTTTACTATGTCGACGAGCAGTGTACAAGGCTATGGAAACCGTCCAAAGTATTTCACACCCGGGGGACCCAAACAGATGTGAAGCCAGCAGTTCTGACTAATGCTTGTGTTCAAACAGAAAATAGAATGGCACCTGTTCGCAGACGCAGATGAATAAATCTTATTCTGTAGGTATCTCTTTCTCTTCATATCCAGATCAAGAAATTACAGGCACCAAAGATTAGAACAATTTATCCTTATAGAATTATACAATAATAATAATAATAATAATACAATACTATAATAATAATTGTTATTCATAAGAATGTGTATATAAAGAACATAAGAGGAGGGGACAATTGTAGGAACAGGGAGTTACACATACAAATAAAGCCACTAGTATACAAAGCATTTTGGGCAAAATTTAGAATAATTTAGATCAATAAATAATTTAAAGGTGTAAAGGAGGAGAAACACTTAATACTAAAAGAGAAGTAAGCTGACATAAGTGAGAATGTTCAATATAACAAATGATATACAATATAAAGGTGATACTTAGTGATGATAGGCATAGACTATTACATTATGGAGTCTGTGGTTCTGGCAACAGTGGTGTAGTTTTTGTACATTAATAACGGAAAGAAAATACAAGTGTGTAATTTGGTAAAGGGACTAGAACATAGAATAAATTTTTAAAATTTAATGGTTTAATTGGGGAAACACTTAAAAATAAACAAAAAGATCATATAGGACTTTAGTAAGCAATTTGTTTTACAAATTTAGATGACAGTGAAGAAAGGACATAAATTTTTAGTAAATAAAATTTGAGGTAACAGTAACATAAAAACATCTTATTACAAGGGAGAACTGTGCATGAAATTACTCATGTGATATTAAACAAATATTTCTTAGTCTCTCGTTTGAACTGATTGGGAGACGTACAGATTTTAGTTTTAAATCCTGGGCAGGGCTTAAATCCTTGACTCAAGTCAAGCCTGGCCACGGGCCGGACTTGGAGAGTAGAAGAACTCCCAGAACCCCCCCATCAAGCAGGGCGAGGCAGCTTGGCGTGTCTCCTTACACCCGATACCTCTATTCACCTACCAGTAATTAGGAACTTTGTTGTTAGTCAACCATTGTGGGTTGCTTTCTGAGGAATGGTCAAATACTGTTCCTGTTTGAGATGACTTTGAATTTCCCACAATTAACTAGAAATATGGAAATCTAGTACAGTTCAGAAGACCCTAGAGGCAAAAAGTAATTACGTTTGGGAAGTCATTCCACAATGTGGGACCCTTGATTTGCATAGCATTTCTGCTTTGGTTGAGTCTCGCTCTAGAAATACCAGAGATATTTGTTTCTCATGTGATGCCCATGAGTTCTATTACAGCCCTCTTAAGAATCACTTGAGGTCAGGATTGGCACTGCAGTTCAGAGTTTTATAGATATAGAATATGTTTGAGAGTATTTACAGTGACTTCATATTTTTCATGTTCAAAGGTTTCAGTAGGAGAGCAGAATGGTGTCTGGGACTGGAGTTTGTTGTTGTTTTAATTTACTGTATTTATTTATTTATTTATTTATTTATTTATTTATATATATACAAGAAGGTTCCATTAGGTTTATGAGAGTACATAGCACTGATGTTTTTATTTGCTTGTAAAGCCACTAACATGCATAGTGTTTCAGGCTGATCATTAATCTAACAGATAAATTGCCTATTTTTGTTGAGTAATTAGGGGTCAGAGGTGATTAAGGATGGTAGATCCCCAGGTACAGATACCATAGGTGAGATATGGATAAATGAGTGAATAATACAGAGTTACTTAATTTTTTACCCGAGGGCCACTAACACTAGTGGCCTAGACGAGGACAGGAAGCCAGTGGCTTGTCAAAGGCCCCCCCCCCTTTGCTCTGATGATCTTTACCAGTTGGATTTTAAGATTTAACAGCATTTTGGCATTTATGACTTTGGTTGGTAGGCAGTTCCATGGGTTTATAACCCTGTGGGTGAAAAAGTCTCCTATTCTCAGTCTTACATTTTAGTAGGACTGTAGGTAGTCCTACCTATTGTTTAATAATGGGCTCAGGGACTAAACCCCACAATTCATGTAGCTAAGCAAGTTACACTCTTGATGAGCTAGTTACAAAATTCAATGCCCTTCGTCACATTAACAATGGATCGATATGACAGTAGTCAACCATTGGGTTATGTTGATGGATTGTAACATAACCACATTGTAGCATAATCAATGTTGGGTTGTAACATAATTAACCCAATGATGGGTTGATATTATAGTATGTCTAATCTCACCATATCTCATCCATACCTTGTTCAAAAAGTAAAACCAAAAAGGACCTAATTTCATCCTAATAGTTTCCCACCTTGTGCTTCAAACTTACTGAATCTTGTACTACCCACTTCCCCAGTATTAGTACTTAAGACATACTGTATATACTTCCCAGTGTAATCACCTCTATTAACTTACATTGTAGTTATTTGTTGATATAAAACCCCTTGCTACAATCTACCTTTTCATCTTACCTGATAAGTTAGATTAAGGACCTGCCCGAAATGCTATGTGTGTGTGTTAGTGGCTTTGCATGACTGTAAAAATGCCAATCTTATGTAATCTCATCAACCCATTGTACCTTCTTGCAAATAAAAATGATGATGATCATTATTATTATTTTTATTATAATGGGCTAGAGATTGACCCCAAGTAGTTTCAAAATTAACCAAGTGACATGTGGAGAGCTAGTGTCACAATTGATATGTTTATCTTGCACACCGACCTTTTAAAGAAATTTTCCAGATTCAACATCCTCCAAATTGTTCAGTAATTTTAAAGATTCAATTCTCTGTATGGTTGAGAATAAGGGTGTTAGTATGAGAGAAATGATGTTTGTGTCATCAGCAAATAGAATTGGCTTTAAGTGTTAAGTGGCATTTGGAAGATCATTGTTGTATATGTGGAAGAGGAGTGGACCTCTACTACCCTGCGAATGCCAGTGTTAATTGGCAGAGTGGGATAAGTAACATTGTTCACAGAAACATATTGGTGCCTGTCAGAGGTAAGATGGCAAGTACTGTACTGAAGGAAGTGACCTCTGATTCCATAGAGTTGGCATTTGAGAAGGTCATTTTGGTTAATAGTGAAAAGCCTTACATAAGTTAACAAATAAAAAATAAAACTACGGGGGTACTCATTTTTGTCAAGAGCTGCATGTAACGGGTCGGACATATTAATTAGTGCATCACTGGTGCTTTTATGGGGCAAGAATCCATATTGGCTAGAACTAAATACAGTATATTGAGTTCATATAGGAACGAGTAGAGCTGTTTGTATACGAGTTTCTCAGAAATATTGGACAAGATGGGCAGGATTGATTGTGGTCTAAAAAAAAATTATTTTAGTAAGTTCTTCACTCTTATGGATTGGGATGAATTTGACCATTTTAATAACACTTTCACACTCTCGTGGCGCCTAAACAATTCGCCAAATTTTTCTCTCGAGATCGAGGATTTGACTCGAAAACGAGTCCAACTAACAAATATTTGTATAAAATTCATTTTTTATCTGATCGACTTTGGGATAGTTTCAAAATGAGTGCCTTTAAATTGCGCACAATTTGATACTATAATGAAAGATGTAACATGAAACTTGATGTCAAAATACTTGTAAGATTATGCATATGTTTTTGGGCCAAATTTTAAAATATTTGTTAAAATTCAATTTATTGTGCTAATATTATGGGACTAGTTTTAAAATGTGTGCCTTTTGATTGCGAACAATTTGATACCATAATGAAAGATGAAACATGAACATTTATGTCAGAACACTGGAAAGATATAAATTATTTTGTGATGATTGCAAATTGGTGCTCATTCACAGGTAACTTTAGGCTTTGCTGTGGGGAGTCACGCCGGGCTTTTGGACATTATATGCACATACACCTGTAGGGAATTCTATTATGAATACAATGATACCAAAACGAACAACATAGCACGAGAATTAAGGTGAGATAACTGAAACGAGTATACACATTTTACTGATTTTGTGCGCTCACGGGTAACTTTTGCCGACTTTAGGCTTTGCTGTGGGAAGTCACACCGGGCTTTCGGACATTATATGCATATACACCTGTAGGAAATAATATTGCAAATACAATGATACCAAAATGAACGACGTAGAACAGGAATTAAGGTGAGAAAACTGAAACGAATATACACATTACGGTGTCGCTGCGCGCTCGCCCGCACCGCCAGGAGTAGTTCGTGCATACGCGCAGAACGCATGCTCCTCCCGGGAGAATGCTAAAAGTACTGTATTTGGGAAGTGATTTGATGTAACGCATTACTATGGCAGTAGCTAAAAAGCTTGAGGCTTTTTTGTAGATTAGGATTGGTATCTGAGAAAGGTTATTGATTTTTGTTTTAAGTGAGAGGATAATATCTGTATCATTTGAGTCTGAGGAGTTAGCTGGGTATAGGTACAGAGACTCGGGATAGCTGCCAGAGAGGTAATTGTCTACATTTGCTTAGGATGCTGGGATCTCATTTGCATGGGCTGTGCCAATGTATGAGAAGAAACTACAGTATTGAATTTAGTAGCTGTGTCAGTGGTTGATAACATCCCACTATTTCCAGCTAGGAAAATAAATATATATATATATTATTTTTTTTTATTAAAGTTCTTCTTTGACCCTAATATCTGAGAAATAGTGTTTTATGTTTTCTTCATGTTATCTCTTATTTTATGAAATTTATTTTCATAGTAGGATGTTTTGGTTTTTTTAATTATCTTAAAAAGCAGTTAGGCGTACTGCTTAGACAGTCCTCTGGGAATGACCCCTAGCCTGCATTTTTTCTTATTTTCAGGTTTTTAACTAATTGATATATGTACAACCCTTTAGTAAGCCAAGGGTTGTTGGTCCTTTCAGTTATGAATTGTTTAGTAAGCAAAGGACAGTGAGTATTATAGAGGTTTAGAGTTTTGGCTTATTCATGATGTGAATATACACCAACAATCGGAGGAGAAAGTTGAATCAGCCATTCCTGATTCAATGTGTAATACTAGGGTAGTTTTATCCTTAGTATCCTTAGTAAAACTTAGTTTTACCCTTTTGAGAAAAGATGTCTGCACACCAACCGGTCGGTCGGTCGGCCGAGCGGACAACACACTGGACTTGTGATCCTGTGGTCCTGGGTTCGATCCCAGGAGCCGGCGAGAAACAATGGGTAAAGTTTCTTTCACCCTATGACCCTGTTACCTAGCAGTAAAATAGGTACTGGGTGTTAGTCAGCTGTCACGGGCTGCTTCCTGGGTGTGGAGGCCTGGTCAAGGAACGGGCCGCGGGGACACTATAGCCCCGAAATCATCTCAAGATAACCTCAAGATAACCAATATTTTTTAGACTGTCTTGATATTTATTTCAAAATCCCTCCTGCAATTCCCCTCACCTTGAGTGGTTGCTGTGACATTTCATTATTGTGGACAAATTTCAAATTTTCTTTACTGCAAATTAGTAGTTTAACTTTTTTTTTTTTGAGTCGGATGTGTTCTCTTTGCATATAGCCCAGCAAGAATGTCTACCAGAATCTCAGTTTGTCTCAAGGACTAGCTTGCATCTTCAAGCTGTCAGCACCTGTGGCAGGGAGCTAGATAGGCTAGAGTAACTTTGAGGCATTATGAACTATGACGGGTTATGTTAAAGTATACAAAGATCTCACCGAATATAATATACGAAGCATCTTAAGATTATATACTGTACACGGAGATTCTTAAGAAAGAATCTTAAGGATTGTGACTTCTTTATTTTGATTATTTTTTGCCATAACATAGTCGTTTGTGTAATCAAACCAAGTTCTCTATGGGTCAAACCAGTAGATGCTGGAGGTGACCTTGGATGAGGTGTGCCACCATCTCACCAATGGAGAATGTTCTTATCTGAAAAATATACCCATAATATTTCTGGGTAATTTATATCATGGAAACATTCTGAGGAATTGGGCCATGGCTTGTCATCAGACTTTTGTATATCGAAACACCGACTGAAGAAACTCAAGATAAAAGTAATATATGCGACTATTAATGATTTCCATGTGGTTAGGGACTCTTCAGTGAGTACATACTGTGTTTGTGCAGTCACTGTGTGAAATGCTAGCAAAATTCTCACATAACACCAAGCTGCCCTACCTTTACCTAAAACTCTGCTCAAATGTGAAAGCAAAAGATGTGACAACTCCAGAGAATTTGTATTAAAATTTCAAGCATTTCTACTTCAGATACGTCAGTTTTCTTGAAAAGTCATAACAATTGGAATTTGGAGTTTATACGATTACTTATAATATTGTTAGCGAATGAACCGAGTGATCTATTCTGCAGTAATGTTAATCAAAACTTAAATGCAGTGCCAGAGGAAGTTAGGTAAATTAAGCAATTTGTTAAAAAATGTTAAGAGGGAGTGATGTTTGTGCAGTGAACCTGTGGTGAAAGGCTGGATAAAGCTGTCAGGGACCTTGAATGAAATCAGATTATCCCAAGGAAGCAGATGTGTGTGAGATAAATTCACCAGTGTCACAGTTATGCAGCATATTACCCAAGAGTTACCTCAACCATTGTTGCACAAACTTAACACAGCTCCATCACGTATTCCCATCCAATATTACATTATAACGGGCTGTGTTACACGCTTATTACTGATATCTATATGCTTTTGTGTTGTACTTTTTTAACATTAAAAGAAGTGTCCAAGATCTTTTATTTTTATCCATGACTTTGTGAACTCCACACCATCCAATGTATGAACTGTGCTGTCGTTAGAAAGAAAAATATTTGATTCTTGTGCCTAAGAATTTAACATGTTTCATATCTCTGAACCTTTCAAATACTATTTTAATTACGATAGTATTTCTAAATGGGAAATAAAAATTAGAAAGAGGTAATTCTGCTGCCTTACTGTAGATGATTCTCAGAAGTTAATTACCTCCCGCAATGTTAATATAATATAATACTGTACATCCAAACTCTGCATTCTGTATACTGTATATTCATTGTGTAGAAAAAACTGTTCAGATGAAAAATTATTTGATATTTTTGTGAGGAAATTTTCATAACAAAATAAACCCGTTATACATTAAATGAACAAATTTAAAAAGTGTAGTGTAGTGTGTACTGTTATACATTAGTGTACGTCAGTGGGTTTCCTTGCAATTGTGGTACAGTGTGTAGAGCCTTATGGTGTCCAGGTCTGTGTATGGTCACAGCATCAGCCGAATCAGCAGGATTCGGCTATACTGTGGATTGTAAAGTTGGACAATCCAGTCTGTTCTTTCAATTTGCCACTCTTTATTTTATTTTATTTATTTATATATACAAGAGTTCTTACATTCTTTTACAGCCACTAGCATGCATAGCTTTTCGTGCAAGTCCTTAATCCTAATTTTTCCAGTAATACGACCTGCCAAATTGTTTAACAACCAGGTACCCATTCACTGCTGGGTGAACAGAGGCTGCAGTTAAGGATTGGCACCCAGTCAATCCTTCCCAGCCAGTATGCGAACCCAGGCCCAAGTGCTCGCGAAATGCCAGGCGAGTATGTTGCCACTTCGCCACGGGGACTGCCACAACTCTGTTTAAGTGTAACTGTAAAAAATGCAACTGTTTTGCATAACCAGAAATGAAGAAACCCAAGTAACACCCCTAATGTATCAAGTAGATGCATCGACAACATTAATGTTACCATGCTTTAATATTTACTAATATCCTGTACGTTGCTTTCCTAATGATTCTGTCACTTGATAAAAAAATCTATATTCAGTATTTGGTGAGAGGACAGGTTGAGATATACAGCATACCACTTTATATTGCTTGTCACAACTAGATTGTCAGAAGGGTGCTGGTACAAAGGTCTTCCATGCTTAGGAGCATAGGTGCAAAATTTGTTATTACCACGAAACATTTATGTAACACTTTATTTTTTCCAGGTTAATACAGTAATTCAATTCACTGACCCTGAAGGCAAGATTTGGAGAAGTATATGGAGTCCATAATACTGCTTCAACTGAATCTAATACTAACCTTAATACCTATTAATGAATAACAGACAATAAAAATCACTTAATACATAAGAACAAAGGCAACTGCAGAAGGCCTATTGGCCCATAAGAGGCAGCTCAAACTTGCTACAGTAGTACATGAATATTAATTGAGATCTATCAATCAAATAATGCACAGTTGACTGCTGCTAAAAAAATAGTTAGAATTACTCCGACAACTTCCTTCATCCTTAATCACATCTGAATGAGTGCAACTGCTTCACAAAGTTTATAATTAGCATTGGGTCAACTGACCATTATCTTGAGTTCTTTATAACCTGAATTTACACGAAGGCCACCATCTCAGGGCCTCAATTGTAACAGGAAACCGAAGGCTTGTCAAAGGTACCCTCATTATTCATGAAATTATTTTCCAACTGGATTTTGAACATAACGTTCATTGCCAAATCTCCACTAGAAATCATATCCATATGAATCCCAGACTGTACAATGAAGCCTTGGTAAATATCTTTACTGAAGCAGTTGGAAACCCTATTTTGAAAATAAACTGGTAGGATGTGAAACTTCAATGCAAGTGTGATTATGTTTCTCAACATACAGTACACTGTACTCTCCCGGCTAAATGTGTTACCACCAAAAAACTCTTTAAACAACCCATGGCTTGCAAAAGGAATGCAATATCTTATCATCATAAAATGTAACTGAAGAGAAAAATAAGGCTTCTGAGTGTTAATGAATCGTTCTTTCTGAGCATGGAAATTGGGTGCTCCCTCAAACAAGACCCCTCCTCTTCATATGGATACATATGAACATATATATCATACAGATACACTGTACATGCAGACTGTTCATGTACTGTATGTGCACAATCAGAGTAGGTCGGCATATTGTAAACGGCTCTGTTGGGATCTTTTCAAAGGTCCCTACACTGGGTCATTTTTGGTGTATTGGAGATCATGCAGAATTCTGAATCCATCCTGGAATGACCTCAATAAGGATCATTCACCTATTTTCAGAACCTCTTCCAAACTCTACTAGACATCAAAGCAACAAATGATGGTTCGTTTCTTTGGCTGCAACCTCTATTAATTTAATTGGCATGCCACAACCAGATGTTGGCAAAAATATATCAAGGTACCCAGCCTGGCAAAGTCCCATATAGGCCCAGAACAGCCATATGTGAAGCAGTGGTGTTGGGCATGAGCTGCCTAAACGAAACACAATGTAAGGAAAGATATAATGAGAGAAATGATTTCAGAAAGGAAATGGAGGAGTGCAAAATGTTGATGCAGCAATTGCACTGTGTAAAGATTCCAGTAGATCTGCTAAGAGAAGCTCGACACACAGAGGGTTAAAAAGTGCATGTTGAACACATACAGATTATCTTTGATGTGAAGAGGCTGGATATCAAGACTAAAATGGCTACAGATGAGCAAGGTAAATCATGCTGCCCACAAAACATTCTTGCTTTTACAGGACGAGAAATAGCATCTGGTCTGATGGAAATGGATAAATCATCTCACTTGTCCAGTTGCAAACACAAAAGCACATCAGTTGTGGAACACAATCACATACACAGGTAGTTTGTGGTTCAGTGCTGCTGCAAAGAGATTCTCTTGAGGCATGCTGAAGGTCTCTTGCATCCACAGAAAGGATGCACCTCACCTCCACCTCTGACTGTCCTAATCAGGTAAAATTTAGATGTTATCTGCTATGGGATATACTCTGCTTCTGAAACATGAGCATCTAATAAATATATATGTTGACCTATGAAAGAGTTATAACACTGGATTGTAATAAATAATTTATCTGTTTGCCACCTTCTCGAATGGCCATGATGGAGATGGTACTCTGTTGGCATGTTAAAGTTCCCTCCATTTTTCACAAGACTTCCTTCTAATTGAATTACTGTATAAACTGAAGTATTGTCTTGGCATTTACCGCTACAACGGATACATAATTCCATGGATTATTGCCCTATGGATGAAAAAGCATCTCTTGTTGTCTCCAACATTGTAGCATGTTAAGCTTGAAGCTGTTGCCTCTTGTGAGAGTGTGGAATAACATATTCCAGTTTGATCAGTATACAGTATGTATTGTATTTTAAAGGTCATATTATCGGAATGGAATAAAATCCTTGTTTTGTATCTAGCATTCTGGCAGACCAATTTCTGTCTGTTACATTTTAAATTAATGGAGGAAATCAAATGAAATGAATTTTGTTGTAAATACGAGTACCAAAATTTGTTTGCTCACCTTCCACAGCTGGCACCAGATTCGAAGAATTTGAGTAACAACCTCCAATTGAAGTTGCCAACAAATAATGAGGTAAGAGACAAGAACATCTATTTTCCTCATAATCACAGGTGTATAGCAAAGTTAATAGTAAATAAATAGGTACAGTATACAGTGGAGTCTGTAGATCACATTATTCTGAACCCAATTCAGATTCCAAAACCTTATATGGGCGATTACCGAATTTTATCTATTCAGTATATATATATATATATATATATATATATATATATATATATATATATATATATATATATATATATATATATATATATATATATAGTTATACAATATATATATATATATATATATATATATATATATATATATATATATATATATTGTATATATATATTTATATATTGTATATATCGACAGGGTTGATAAAGACAGGCTGTTTAACACAAGGGGCACACACACACTCGGGGACACAGGTGGAAACTGAGTGCCCAAATGAGCCACAGAGATATTAGAAAGAACTTTTTTTTAGTGTCAGAGTGGTTGACAAATGGAATGCATTAGGAAGCGATGTGGTGGAGGCTGACTCCATACACAGTTTCAAGTGTAGATATGATAGAGCCCAATAGGCTCAGGTAACTGTACACCTGTTGATTGACGGTTGAGAGGCGGGACCAAAGAGCCAGAGCTCAACCCCCGCAAGCAAAACTAGGTGAGTACACACACACACACACGCACGCACGCACGCACGCACACGCACGCACGCACGCACGCACACGCACACACACGAACTCTTCTTTCCCTGCCACATCTGCGGCAATGGCTGCTACTGTGTCACCAAGTGTGACTGGCTCTCTTCATTTCTTATGAATTCCTCGATGATTGTAACGATGGCACCATATACCCCCCTCCCCTCCCCCCTTGCTAAAAGTGGGCTGTAAGTGTTGTAAATGCCCTCAGTTTCGCTGTTATGCCTTGCATGCTACTACATTCAATGATAAGTGTGGCTCAGTCCCTGAGCCCATTATGTGCCTCTGTAACCCTTTCCACTACCGCCCACAAGATGGGTATGGGGTGCATAATAAATGAACTAAACTAAAACTCATGGTTTCTTCAGGTGTGGTTGTCCTTGATACATTCTTTGGTGAATCTGACTCCATTGACATTACAGTATTTACCTTCTGTCTTTCTGCTTTCACATTGGCATCCTGTATGATATCTAGAAGCTTTTGAAGATTTTGTGAAAATTCTGGGCTGGCTCCTTCTTTCGACAATTATTCTACTTACATTTCTTATTCTTATGTATCACATAATTGTATTTAATTTCTGGCATGGTTTTGAGATAAACTTTGTAATATTGTACTGAAATATTTTTTATTTAAAAAGTATACAGAACATAATACAGATGTTAATTTGCTTGTCATAGTTGCTTTGCTTAGTTTGCTTACCTTATCTCTCAGTTTTTTAATCCTTGTCTTAATCCTTACCTCAGACACACTCCTGTGAGACTGACGCACATTGATGTGTTGGTGGGGGCCCCCCAGCTGTCATCACCAACTCTAAAATAAGGTTCCACAACGAGTGGTTGCTTTGACAGTTCAATACTCTGAACAGATCACAATCATGTGGCCAATTTTCTTGTCTCCAGATTGACGGGAAGATGCCTTTTCCATGGACTGTGATGGTGTGTCGTGAGCCCATACAGCCCAGCGAGAAAGTCTACAGGAACCTCAGCTTCCCCCGTGGCTTAGTTAGCATCTTCAGTTACCAGTTCTCTGGCCAGCATATGCGGTTTGGAGCGGAAAGAGACACCTTCAACCTTAAGACACTATTTACTATGATGGGTTATCGTGTTAAAGTGTATGATGACCTTACCAAAGAAGGAACATTGAATATGCTCAAGAATATTCAATCAGATGAGTGTCTTAAGGATTATGATTCCTTCATCTTGATTGTTCTCAGCCACGGCAAAGAGGACACGGTGTTCTACACAAATGGCTACGAAACAAACCAGATGCAGGAGATGAGCTTGAACGAATTGCGTAACCACTTCACAGATAAGGCGTGTCCTTCTCTTAAAAGTAAACCAAAGATTTTTCTAGCCAATTTTTGTCGAGGAAAGCTTCGGGAGGAATCACGCAACCCCTTGACATCAGACTTTGTTGAAACATCAACTGAAGCAGCTCCTCAGGATATGACAACAATATATGCCAGTATTAACAACTTCAGTGCACTGAGGGATCCTGAAAAGGGCACTGTGTTTGTGCAGTCTCTGTGTGAAGTGCTGGCAAAACACTCCTATAATACCCAGCTTGCCGACCTTTACCTCGAATTATGCAAAACAATGAAGGACAAGGATGGAACAACTCCAGAGAACCAGCTCTATCATTTCAAACATTTTTATTTCAATCCTGTTAATTGAATTTTAAAATCATAACCGGAATTTAAGCTAAATGGAATAAGCAAAGTAGGAGAACTTTATGTGGAGTAAAAGAATGTTAATCAAAACTGGAATGCAGTGCTAGATATGTTAAGCATATGTTAAAATAAATAAGGGCGGGTGACAGTTTGATGCTGCAGGGCTGTAGACGACCTTGAAACTAGGTGCTCCCAAGGAAACAGATCTGTGCAAGACAAGATAATTAGTACCACAGAGTTGTGCATAATGGTACAGAACTTTAACTCCACAGCTTGATGCCTTCCTTTGATAATTACTTGCAGAACTTTAACTTAAACTATTCGTATATGCTGCATTAACGCAGATCCATAGTTCCTGTTTATATATAACGTGATAACAGTATTATATGTGCAAATAATTTACATGTAAAGGGTTTTTGTTGTATCTAAATATTAAAGTAAATCATATATCTTTATTTTTATCCATGGCAGTTTTGTAGTTCTTCACCTTTAAAGCGAGGTTTGTGGAGGAGCATCTTGGTAGCTCCCTGAAGCTGTCTTGCTGAGATGGCTTCCCACAGACTACATGTCCTAATGTGGACCCGAGCCAGAACATGCATCCCCTCAAACAGACAAGCAACAGGGTTGATACGATCACCCTTACTAAGAAAGGTACCCAGAAAGTAAGTGAAGCAAACAGGTAACTGCAAAGTTTACAGAGAATGAAGCAACAAACCAGCCAAGCGATTCTGGAAACAATTCATTCAAGCCCAAGGATTCACTCGAAACTAACTCAAACCCCCTGGTAAAAGTGGGTGCCAACAGGTAGCAGCTTCCTGGGAGCTCCAGGCTCCCACACTCGTAATGAGAGATCACGAGCCAATGCACCTGGTAGGAATCGGGGAAACCACCTAGGCTCTACCAGAGTTAGTTTAGTTCATTTATTATGCACCCCATACCCATCTTGTGGGCGGTAGTGGAAAGGATTACAGAGGCACATAATGGGCTCAGGGACTGAACACCACAATTCATTTAGCTAAGCAAGTTACAATCTTGATGAGCTAGTTACAAAATTCAATAAAAGTCGTCTCATCAACAATGGGTTCGAGATCGACCTCAAGTACAGGTTCTAAATTAAGCAACTGACATATGTGGAGAGCTAGTGTCACAATTTATATGTTTGTCCTGCACACCGCCCCCATCCAGTGGGCAGCTCTACCAGAAAGAGGCATTTTATTACGTTCAACACTAGTTTTCTGGAGGAGCCTCTTGGTGACTTCCTGAAGCTATATAACAGCAGAGAATTCAGGAAACATGGGACTTATCTAGGAGAAAAGCAGCAGCTACACGCACTAAGACAAGACACCAAGCTGGGAAACCTGACCCAGGCCAACAACCTTGACTGGGACTATGATCATTGGCCAGATAAGGAACCGCCAGGACTCTGTTAGACCTCCGAAACCCCTGAGTGCAAATATGTCCCATGATATGTTAGCGAACTCAGTGGTCAATATCTCGAGCTTGCAGACATCATGGGCCCGAGGGTAGACTGCCGCCTGGCTAGATTTAATGACACTGGAGTGTGGACAACCAGGAATAAGCGTGTCTGGACCAGGGAACCAAGGAAACCGGATCACCAAACATCTACCGAACCAGAGTGGGTGGCAGAGAGGGAGCTACAAACTGCCCCAACCGAGCACAGCAAATGATGCACCTCCCGCCGAACAAACCAAGCATCAATCACCAAGGGTCCCCTCCAGAAGCCAACCATCTCATTCCTTACAGGAAAAAAGGCCTCTCCCTCACGAAACAAACCAACCGAATACCAAATAATGAGCACAATACAAAGCGCCCAAAACACACGAAACTCGCGGGACCCAAGAAGACAATCAAATTCCACAACCTCTTGTGGAATGAGACCCAGGGGAGTACCTCATTCCCTTCCTAACCCACCTTGACTCGAGAGTTATATACAACACCTCACACACAAACAACACTCCTAACACCTACAAAAACAAACACAGGACGCGGTAAAAATACTATCCTCATCAACACTAGGCTGTATTTCTAATAACACAAACAACACTAGGCTGCATTTCTAATAACACACAAACAACACAACTTCCTCACCAACACAGTTGGCAAGTAACATACACAATGAAGGTATACACACAACCAGTCACAACAGTTAGCACATGCATGCGGGATACACCAATGGCTTGAGTAACACATTGATGGTGCCCACGGACCGCTGTCAATAATTGCTTAGCCTCCTCTAAACTGCGTCCAACTCGTTCACTTTTGCTATGTTATTAAGCCTCGATGCTTTCTATCACACTAAAAATACTATCCTATCACCTTCCCCTATGATACCTATCCCCACTTCAAACCTCACCCTTTTGGGGCGATCTTATCTATATCCGATGAGATTCGACCGTAAGATTATCACCATCAGATCATCCCCAGGGACCATGAGTACCTGGCGGGGTACTCTTGGTACCTGGAAGAACACAACCTCTGACCTCTCTGGACCTCACGAGATAGGCCTAGTGGCCTTAAGCCTAGTCTCCACCGGCACTCTACAGCCTGCCACGATGCTGTCGTGGCACAATTTGTAAACATTATAACAAATATATATATATATAATATTATTGTGTTTACTGTCAGTCTGGCAAGGTACATGAAAGAGTTTAGACAACTGCATTATGTAGTCAAATCATCTCTAGTGCATATATATTGAACGATTTACACAAGTGGTCTGGAATGTCTTTAGTTTATTCATCATTTTTCAGTTTATTCGGCAGTTTATTTAGGGAGCCTGTCGGCCGAGCGGACAGCACACTGGACTTGTGATCATGTGGTCCTGGGTTCGATCCCGGGCGCTGGCGAGTCCCAAACTACCAATTAGACAACCAAACTACCCACTTAATCAGTCACACTTCCAGTTAAACATCCTTGAGAACTATATACATTCCAACTAGAGTTGTAATCACATATGTCCGTTTCCGGGAACGATAACAGCTGTGTGAGCAGGTGGTACCGGAGCGATAGCCTATTGGTTGGGTTGCCGGCGCCGTCAGGTATTGATCATCATGTAAGATAACTCTTTGTTGGTGACTAGCCCGTGTTGGTGACTAGCCCGTGTTGGTGACTAGCCCGTGTTGGTGGCTAGCCCGTGTTGGTGGCTAGCCCGTGTTGGTGACCAGCCCGTGTTGGTGACCAGCCCGTGTTGGTGACCAGCCCGTGTTGGTGACCAGCCCGTGTTGGTGACCAGCCCGTGTTGGTGACCAGCCCGTGTTGGTGACCAGCCCGTGTTGGTGACCAGCCCGTGTTGGTGACCAGCCCGTGTTGGTGACTAGCCCGTGTTGGTGACCAGCCCGTGTTGGTGACCAGCCCGTGTTGGTGACTAGCCCGTGTTGGTGACCAGCCCGTGTTGGTGACCAGCCCGTGTTGGTGACTAGCCCGTGTTGGTGACCAGCCCGTGTTGGTGACCAGCCCGTGTTGGTGACTAGCCCGTGTTGGTGACCAGCCGTGTTGGTGACCAGCCCGTGTTGGTGACCAGCCCGTGTTGGTGACCAGCCCGTGTTGGTGACTAGCCCGTGTTGGTGACCAGCCCGTGTTGGTGACCAGCCCGTGTTGGTGACCAGCCCGTGTTTAATAATAATAATAATAATAATAATAATAATAATGTGAAAGATGGATATACACAAAGAAAGTATTAATGTCGAAGAAAAACATATATATAACTAGTAATAGAAGTATTAATATAAATAAAATATTAAAAAAAGTAGAAACCCTTGGAAAAATAAATAGCAAATTGAGAAGAAAAAAACATATATGAAAATTGAGAGAGAGAGCGAGAAAGAGAGAGTTGGAATGCAATGGAAAACATCATTACTGGCGGGAAAATGTCATCGATGCGGGCATTGGCCTGATCGAGTGACGTCACAGTCTAGCCCTTCCTGATTAGTGACCTAGACCTGCGACGTCATGGGCAGCGGAAACGGTGT
>WNGS01159612.1:2391240-2404661 GCA_020271785.1 Procambarus virginalis
TTTTATTTTCTCCCCCCTGGCGTGTCTGTTTGTTTACTGCTGTCTCTGGCACGTGTCTTTGTTTACAACAGTCTGAAGCACGTGTCTTTGTTTTACAACAGTCTGAAGCACGTGTGTTTGTTTACAACAGTCTGAAGCACGTGTCTTTGTTTACAACAGTCTGAAGCACGTGTCTTTGTTTACAACAGTCTGAAGCACGTGTCTTTGTTTACAACAGTCTGAAGCACGTGTCTTTGTTTACAACAGTCTGAAGCACGTGTGTTTGTTTACAACAGTCTGAAGCACGTGTGTTTGTTTACAACAGTCTGAAGCACGTGTCTTTGTTTACAGCGGTCTCTAGCACGTGTGTTTGTTGTTTGTTTCATGTTTGACAACATGAAAGCTTGACTAAGCGAGAGGCTACTAGAGTTTAACTCAAGCAAATGCAAGGTAATGAAACAAGATATTGGAAATGGATGACGGGACACAAAAGGTGCCCCAGCTGAGAAGTAACCCTCCTAGACTCGAACGTGGGAAAAAGACTTGTAGGGGTGACATTACCTCGAAGCTGTCGCTATAAGCCCACATCACAACAGACATCAGCCGTTACAAATCCAAAGTTGCCACCATTGAGCTGTTCACTTGAGACAGTTAAGCAAGTTCCAGCTGTGTCTGGGTACAAGTGACAGGATGAACAACCCAGCGGGTTTTCTTCCTATTGGGGAGTGTTGTATATGCTGCTATGGCGGTGTGTCCACTCAAGATAAGTGGCGCTGCCCAATAAACTCGCCCCTCGGGGCAAAATTTAAAAAAATTAAAAGCTGCCTTTAGGAATCTGAGCAAAAAGTTGTTTTATAGGGCCTTGTATGCCACGCACACATGTCAGGATCCATTCTGGAATATACGGTACCAGCGTGCAGGCCCAGAGCTGAAGGGTATGAGTTACAAAGCAAGATTAAGGTGAATAAACCTCGCGCTACTGGAAGCTAGAAGAATCTGGTATGATATGATTACAACGTATCAAATACAAGAATGTAAAAACTCTTGAATATATATAAGTAAAAACATACACCATTCTTGGGGGCAATTAACAGAACAGACAAAGATAGACAAACAAAAGCAACAGAGTTCTTGTCTATTTGTCAGAACACAAACTCAAGCAACTGGAAACTAAGTACACAGATGAGCCAAAAAATAAATATACAAAAAATATATATTTCATTGTCAGAATAGTGAACAAATGCCATGTTTAGTTCATTTATTATGCACCCCATACCCATCCAGTGGGCGGAGGTGGAAAGGTCACAATCCCCATCATTTCTTATCTATATTAATTAACAAACTTGGGATATTTGGCTAAAATTTGTGGAAGTTGATCATTTTGAATTAAGTATTTACACATTGATCATTTGTTTTAGAGTTGTCTCTAAATTCACGCATCTCTTCGCACTCCACCACGTGTATAGTGACGGAGGGTGCGGTTATCTTGAGGTTATCTTGAGATGATTTCGGGGCTTAGCATCCCCGCGGCCCGGTCCTTGACAAGATCTCCTTTTTGTTACACATCCCCCAGGAAGCAGCCCGTAGCTGCTGTCTAACTCCCAGGTACCTATTGACTGCTAGGTAACAGGCACATCAGGGTGAAAGAAACGTTCTGCCCATTTGTCTCCGCCTCCACCTGTGAGAATAATTTTCCTGGCAGTTTACATTTGGTCAGCTCTACGTCAGCAGACAATGCAAATTCCCCCACAGATATTTAGTATAATTTTAACTAGATAATGATTATTATTGTTATAACTGAGTCTAAGCCCTGGAAACACAAACCGTAACTGTCTCTATTTTCCGCTTGTTACAACTTGTAATAAAGTTGTTACATCTTGGCTTAACGTGTTTATGACGTATTAGAACGTTGTTACAACTTGTTATATTGGTTGCTATAACTGGTTAGGAGGTGTTAAAACTTGTTCGAACGTTGTACCAACGTCGTAGTTTCGGTGTGTGTTTGCCGGGCTAGCAGACTCCATGCAGAGCATCAGATGTAAATATGACAGCCCATGGAGACTCGGGAACTTGTAATCCAGTAAAATAAAGGTCGAAAAGCTGGACTAAGGAACTAAAACTCAATTCGCGAAAGTACAATTAGATCTTCTTCTTGAGGTTATCTTGAGATGATTTCGGGGCTTTAGTGTCCCCGCGGCCCGGTCCTGGACCAGGCCTCCACCCCCAGGAAGCAGCCCGTGACAGCTAACACCCAGGTACCTATTTTACTGCTAGGTAACAGGGGCATAGGGTGAAAGAAACTTTGCCCAATGTTTCTCGCCGGCGCCTGGGATCGAACCCGGGACCACAGGATCACAAGTCCAGCGTGCTGTCCGCTCGGCCGACCGGCTCCCTCTAGAGATGAGTACCCATGCAAATTAGAATACGTCCATATATAGATATTAACACATAAGTTGTACTCTCTGTTCTCCTTAAATATAAGTCACGTAAACACACTCACAGTTGCTTCTCTACTCATACAAATATCCTACCAAGGAAAACTGCTTTTATTCTCTTAATATTCCTTATCTGTTCTCACCTACTTGTCGAACGACAAAACGAGAATGTTCACAACTTTCACTGGCATGAAGACAGCCTTGTTGTGCTCGAGTGTGTCAGCGTGGAGACAAACTATTTTATATATAATTATCGTCATCAGTGTGACGAAGTCGCTATGATGTTGGGGCGCATGTCAGTACCGCCTCCACCCTCGTCCCTGGCATCAATCAGATGCTCATCTCCAGCGTCTGACTGGTGATAACCTCCAGGTCAGTTCACAGAGATGCACAAGGGCATCGGACGTAACACGCAGAGGCTTCTGGCTTCTTGTGTAAGATGCGATATTGGTTTGCTGTCCATTGTGACTGGAATGAACTCGGAGAGAGAGAGAGAGGTGTCCTCGCGCGAGACCCGCATGAATACCAAGCTCGACAAATTACCTCTGAAGTGGCACAATTGGCGAATAATGTAGAGAATTCCGTAGCTGGCGCGGAGGCTGGCCTTGGGGGAGCAACTGTATGGAATTTTAACGGGGTGGAAGGAAAGGTAGAACTGCACACCTCACCTTCCTCGCCCTGGCCCTCTCGCCGGGGATTAAACATGGTACCATCGCGTATAAGTCTGCATGGCAAACCTTGACCATAACAGAGAGAGAATACACGTAGTGTCGTCCAAAGTGGGGCAGGATCTGAGTTACGATAGTTCGTGCGTCGGTGATTGGACCACCCCCTCATCCTGAGTGGCTGTTAATGGTAATTATCAAGCACATTTTACAATAGAGGCGCGTTTGCTCTGTGAGAGTGTCGACAAGCCCTTTAAAATGTGTCTGTGCCCCTTCAACTTCTGAGCTGCTGTTACCTACAAGAACCTGTCTTCTCCCGCATGACGAATTTATTAGCAACAAATGACTTGCTAATCTTTGCTTTAAGCTTACATGGCATTGCACCAGTTGGGTGATCTTCATAAAATTGTGGGATAGCCCTAACATGTAAACCTGACATCGGTGCATTGGAACGCTTAAAAAAAGTGTCAGAAAAGAATATTTAGTTTCTGTAATGCGAAGATGAGCAGGTGGCTGACAGAGCCACCGAAGTGAGTCAGAACGGTTGATGCAACCAAGTTTGCGTTTATCACTAGGCTAGCAGAGTTGGGCCGGGGGAGAAAGTGAAATATCTCTCAACATAGAAACACCTACACGATCACATGCACCCCCATGGACGTGACCTAATGCTAGCAACACATGCCAGGTAGAACCATCTGCTCCATCAACCCCCCACACAGGTGTTCCATATAATGGCTGGTTACATAGCCTTCCCGGCTTGGTGCCTTCTTTTGATAATTACTTACACCGCGTACTTGCCAGTCTCGAGTAATCAACAGAGAGGGATAATAATAGGTAGATTTCATATAATAATTTAATAACAACCTGCTAGCAATAATTGTGATTAAATAAACAATAATAAACAATCCCAATAAATATTAAACACTTATTGGTAATATGTTAGTGTAAACGTTCGTAACTTAGGCTTCACCACGACAGAAAAACCTTAACTTTGCATGTGAGCATCGCATTAAATTGTAGCATTATTTATTTATATCAATAATGCTTAGGTACTGCTCTAGAACCTGCCCCTCAGGGAAAAAATACGCTCACGGGAATGGATTTAGAATGACTACATAATTAGTGCTAATATCTACTCTTATGTTCATGGTTAGGTTAGGTTTCATTACGTGTGGTTACTTTAGTACGGTGTATTATTGATGATAATGTGAAATGTGGAATTCGAAAACTATTTCAGTGTACCCGAGAATTCCATTCACTGAAAACGAAATTCTTCAAAGGAAATGTTTTCAGCATACACTTTTTATATTTTAAACTAACAATTTATAATACAATAAACGTAACCTCAGTTTAAAACTAAGGTTAATTTGCCAGTTTACATGTAGACTATAACTGGAACCGTAATATGCTTTCAGATCATCACAAATATCTAAATAACTATCCAGGTGGTTTGGGGGGGGGAGGGTTTCGCATAGTAATGGATTTGCTTTTAGGACGAGCTCCTAAATAATATATAATGTTTCAACTCGGAATCAAATTAGTAGCGAAGCTGAAAAAATATTTTATAACCAATACACGTTTCACCTTGTTTCGACCCCAGACAGCCAGGGCGCCGTAAACCCCAGTGTAAACCAGTACTATACCAACTAGAATATTTGTGTGTATTTGTACTGAGTATTTGTGTCACGTGAACCCGTCAGTGAGGTAATACAATGAAATATCTGTTCCTTGAAATTGACCGTCGAGTTGTAACACCCATGACCCCCCCCCCCCTAGAGTTCTCAACCAGGGAAGTCTGCTCCAAGAGGTCAGCCCAGATGACCTCCGGTTTTCTTGTATGTTGATTAAAAATTCCTGGGTTAGTCTTATTCAGCATAGTTTCAAGTATGTAATATTTCATGATACTCTTGTCAACAGGGTAAGGGAGTAGACCCCAGATCCTCATGTGTAAACATGCTTGGATTTCCCCCTTTTAGACAGGTCAGAGGTCAGCCACACACGAAATTAATAAGTCCTCTCTTGAAACAGTGTGTGTGTTTAATGTCAAGTTGAGCTTTGGCTCTTTGGTCCCGCCTCTCAACTGTCAATCAACTGATGTACAGATTCCTGAGCCTACTGGGCTCTATCATATCTACATTTGAAACTGTGTATGGAGTCAGCCTCCACCATATCACTGCGTAATGCATTCCACCTGTTAACTACTCTGACACTAAAAAAGGTCTTTCTAACGTCCCTGTGGCTCATTTGGGTACTCAGTTTCCACCTGTGTCCCCTTGTTCGCGTACCACCCGTGTTAAACAGTTTGCCTTTATCTACTCTGTCAATTCCTTTGAGAATTTTGTAGGTAGTGATCATGTCTCCCCTTACTCTTCTGTCTTCCAGTGTCGTGAGTTGCATTTCCCGCAGCCTTTCTTCGTAACTCATGCCTCTTAGTTCTAGGACTAGCCTAGTGGCATATCTCTGAACTTTTTCAAGCTTCTCCTTGTGCTTGACAAGGTACGGTCTCCATGCTGGGGCTGCATGCTCCAGGATTGGTCTTACATATGTGGTATACAAGGTTTGTGTGTGTGTGTGAATTCACCTAGTTGTGCTTGTGGGGGTTGAGCTCTGCTCTTTCGGTCCGCCTCTCAACTGTCATTCAATCAACTGTTACTAACTACTAACTAATTTTTGTGTGTGTAAACATTTGTGTACGCTAATGTTACAAACTAACTCAAACCACAAAATCAGTATTGAAATTTACTGTCAGAAAATATCACAACAATAAACTAGATATGGACAAACATAAGAAAAACAAAAATGCATCGTTTATTTATTAATTGAAGAAAACAACAAAACATTAGAAATAAGGGAAATTATCATCATCTTAGTTTAGATGACAATAATAATAATAATAATAATAATAATATTAATAATAATATAGGTAGCACGTTCTGAAATAACTTTTAATGAAAAACTTGCGTGGCTCAGGTCAGCAGATATGGCCAAGCTCAACAGGTGTGGGCCAGGCTCAACAGGTGTGGGCCAAGCTCAACAGGTGTGACGAAGCTCAACAGGTGTGACCAAGCTCAACAGGTGTGACCAAGATAAACAGGTGTGTCACTACTGCTAGCTGAAGCCACACGTGTGTGTCTGAACTCAGCTGTCTTTGTCTAACACCCTCAAACCATTACACTAACAAAGCTCATCGATAATTTTGTCACTGTTGCTTACCACCCTTCTGTTTCGACCAAATGTTTTGGATATTTTCGCATTCTGGGTGAATGTGAGGTCCAGTGACGTATACCCGGTATTGGGTTCACGGGGATCTGTTTAGGGGTTCGTGGGGTCTCAGTGGCGCCGGCGACGGTATGACGAACATAAGAACATTAAAATACGGGAACTGTAGAGGGTTTATTGGCCCGTATGAGGAGACTGGAGGGTCGGTATTGTGATGTTTGTCTTCAGGTCCGGTGTCAGCATTCTCTTCTCGCGGCTTTTCCTGTCTTCCTCCTCACCGCTGTGGTTTCTGTGCTCACTGCTGTGGTGTCTGTGCTCATCGCTGTGGTGTCTGTGCTCATCGCTGTGGTGTCTGCGCTCATCACTATCCTCATCACTGTGCTTGCTATGCTCACTGCTATAGGAGTACACATTTCTGTGATGCTCTACATTTTCTCCCACGGTGGTACGGTCATCTCCCCATTTATTCACCCCTTCACCAGAGACACTTGAGACCCGAGTGTATGTATTGATGGCCTGGTCCTCCTGCGTGTCAGAAAGCTCGGGCTGGGTGCCAGCAGGGACCTCTTCGGGCTTCTGAATCCGCACCTTGGGATAGAACCCGTAACCTTCCTCCCCAGTTAAGATGTCTGGTTTAGCGGGGTTAATGGTGTCAGTCAAGACAGCCGTCAAGATGTCTGGTTTATCGGGGTTAATTGTGTCAGTCAATACAGCCGTCAAGATGTCCGGTTTAGCGGGGTTAATGGTGTCAGTCAAGACAGTCGTCGAGATGTCCGGTTTAGCGGGGTTAATGGTGTCAGTCAAGACAGCCGTCAAGATGTCTGGTTTATCGGGGTTAATTGTGTCAGTCAATACAGCTGTCAAGATGTCCGGTTTAGCGGGGTTAATGGTGTCAGTCAAGACAGTCGTCGAGATGTCCGGTTTAGCGGGGTTAATGGTGTCAGTCAAGACAGTCGTCGAGATGTCCGGTTTAGCGGGGTTAATGGTGTCAGTCAACTCAACTGTCGAGATGTCCGGTTTACCGGGGTTAATGGTGTCAGTCAACACAGCAGTTGAGATGTCCGGTTTAGCGGGGTTAATGGTGTCAGTCAAGACAGCCGTCGAGATGTCCGGTTTAGCAGGGTTAATGGTGTCAGTCAAGACAGTCGTCGAGATGTCCGGTTTAGCGGGGTTAATGGTGTCAGTCAACACAGCAGTTGAGATGTCCGGTTTAGCGGGGTTAATGGTGTCAGTCAACACAGCAGTTGAGATGTCCGGTTTAGCGGGGTTAATGGTGTCAGTCAACACAGCAGTTGAGATGTCCGGTTTAGCGGGGTTAATGGTGTCAGTCAACACAGCAGTTGAGATGTCCGGTTTAGCGGGGTTAATGGTGTCAGTCAACACAGCAGTTGAGATGTCCGGTTTAGCGGGGTTAATGGTGTCAGTCAACACAGCAGTTGAGATGTCCGGTTTAGCGGGGTTAATGGTGTCAGTCAACACAGCAGTTGAGATGTCCGGTTTAGCGGGGTTAATGGTGTCAGTCAACACAGCAGTTGAGATGTCCGGTTTAGCGGGGTTAACGGTGTCAGTGAAAACAACAATTGCAACATTTTGTTCAGTAGGAACTTCGGCGTCAGACAAAATAGCAGTCGCGATATCTTGTCCGCCAGGAACATCAGTGTTGGACAAAACGCCAATCACAGTATCTGGTTCAGTGAGGACAAAGGTGTCAGACAAAACAGGAGTCGCAACATCTTCAGCAGGAGGAACATTGTTAGGTAACACCGCTTCCGTTGTTAATTCAATGGAGGCGTCATGTCGTTCTACCACCGTTATACCTGCATCTGCTGTATCAGCAGGGGCGACAGTGACAGAATCCACTGCCTCCTCTGCTATGTCTTCTCGTATGATGGTGGGCACAGTTTCAGACAGCACTGCCTCTTCTGTTGTCCCGTCTAAATCAAATAACACTTCATCTTCTGTTGTGTCCTGCGGTTCAACAGGGGCAATGTTCACCCGTATCACTGCCGAATCGTCAAACTCAAGTGGAAGAACAGCCGACTCAACCTCCGCCTCCACTGTTGTAGTCTCTGAGTCCACGGAAGCGTCTGTTGCGACGATCAGGCCATTTATGGTCTCCCTTGTGCCATACTGGATGACCTGGTCTCCAAGGTACTTTACGGCCAACCAAGCATCGTTGACCTGTCATGAGAGATTAAGAAATGTTAGCATATGGGCCAAGAAAAGTCAAGTGTTATCAACGGATTAAGGGATAAGGGAGGCTAAAGGAGATCAAATAGCTGAAAAGAGATTGGAGATGATCAAGAGTTAACCCTTTGCCTGCTAACGACACTTATGAGCGTTATACGGTAGTTCAATGTATGTTATTAACCACGTATATAAATGTAACGATAATGGGAATGAAATAGTTGGATTCTATTTATATATTCCTGTACCCAATAAGATAATAAGAAAAATATATGAAACTCGAGGAATACAAATAAAGGTGAGTAGGCCAGAAGAACACTCTGAAGGTCCCTTCTCTAGGAGTCTGAAGACGGAACGGAACGTGGCAAAGATGTGACTGAAGGTTCGTTTATCGGAACATGTATTCTCAAGTGTTTATTAGTAAAGCTACTCATACTTAGTCCTGCAGTGACCGCTTCAAATCACATGTGAAGAGACGTAACCTAAAACATAATTTAACAGCTAAACAAAATAAATAGATGGTAGATTTTAGCTCTGAAGGGTAAGTTATAAGACTGTAACTAAGACACTCAGTCCACACATCTAAACATACATTGACGACGTTTCTGTCCGTCCTGGCCCATTATCCAGGACGGACCGAAACGTTGTCACTTTCATTATAGATGTGTGAGTTGGGTGACTAAATGTTCATCCACGTTATTGTGACTTACGTTCTGTATACAACAACCCTTGTATAATATTTTAATTTACCCAAGGGCATGAGAGGGCTGGATTAAAATTAATTACTTATTTACCACATGTTAAAGTATTAAAATATGTGTGTCATGTTTCGTATTTAATAGATTCATACTCTAAGGTGTGTGTGTATTATTCTATCTAGAAGGCTGCTAACTCAGCACCATGTGGATGACGCCTAAGCACAAAACTTCTTATTATTAATTTAAAATACTACTCTGGCATTTCTAGTAAGCTGACAAAAATTCTTAGATAAATAAGATGCCATAGAAATCTGGTGAAGAAATTAGAATGCTAGTAGATGCAACGGGAGTGTAGTAATGAAACAAGTTCGCTCAGGAAAATCTGGTAATAGAAGGCTACAGGATAGTAAGGAGATTATGATGCAAAGGAAGTGTAGCAGGAAGGCTAAGGAATGCTTCAGAAAGGCTAAAAAGTGTAGTAGGAAGGTTAAAAGTGTAGCAGGAAGGCTAAGGAATGCTTCAGAAAGGCTAAAAAGTGTAGTAGGAAGGCTAAGGAATGCTTCAGAAAGGCTAAAAAGTGTAGCAGGAAGGCTAAGGAATGCTTCAGAAAGGCTAAAAAGTGTAGCAGGAAGGCTAAGGAATGCTTCAGAAAGGCTAAAAAGTGTAGTAGGAAGGCTAAAGCGTAGTAGGAAGGCTTAAAAGTATAGTTGGAAGGCCAAAATGTGTAGAAAGAAGGCAAAGAAGTTGAATAGAAAAGACTAGTAAATCATGAAGACAAGCCACTATTAGTAAGCACACACCAAGAGGTAATCAACCATTAACTGAGGTAATCAACCATTAACTGAGGTAATCAACCATTAACTGAGGTAATCAACCATTAACTGAGGTAATCAACCATTAACTGAGGTAATCAACCATTAACTAAGGTAATCAACCATTAACTGAGGTAATCAACCATTAACTGAGGTAATCAACCATTAACTGAGGTAATCAACCATTAACTAAGGTAATCAACCATTAACTGAGGTAATCAACCATTAACTGAGGTAATCAACCATTAACTAAGGTAATCAACCATTAACTGAGGTAATCAACCATTAACTGAGGTAATCAACCATTAACTGAGGTAATCAACCATTAACTGAGGTAATCAACCATTAACTGAGGTAATCAACCATTAACTAAGGTAATCAACCATTAACTAAGGTAATCAACCATTAACTAAGGTAATCAACCATTAACTGAGGTAATCAACCATTAACTGAGGTAATCAACCATTAACTAAGGTAATCAACCATTAACTAAGGTAATCAACCATTAACTAAGGTAATCAACCATTAACTAAGGTAATCAACCATTAACTAAGGTAATCAACCATTAACTAAGGTAATCAACCATTAACTAAGGTAATCAACCATTAACTGAGGTAATCAACCATTAACTAAGGTAATCAACCATTAACTAAGGTAATCAACCATTAACTGAGGTAATCAACCATTAACTAAGGTAATCAACCATTAACTAAGGTAATCAACCATTAACTAAGGTAATCAACCATTAACTGAGGTAATCAACCATTAACTGAGGTGCATCGTACATCAACTGTTACCTGGAGTGTAGCATTAAGGGCATCAAAGGAGAGGAGAAGGTACTCACAGTGGGTTGGATAAGTTCCGACGGCAAGATGAACCCGGCGCGTCCTTCGTCTCTGAGTTCGATGGTGTAGACGAGCGGTATGTCACCCACTCCCGCTGCGAAGTCGTCGGAGGCCCCGGACGCCGGGTCTGTGGATGGGGCTCTGTTTACTGCGGCTTTTCATTATTCAATGCCTCAGTTATTCGCTAATCCAGCCGGATATTGATAGAGTCAATCTTCGTTATTTACTAACTCAGGGAGTGTGTGTACTTTTGACAAGAAACTTTATCGTACTAGACTATTATCTATCAACATTACGTTAAATTTTCTTATTTGCAAGTTGTACTTACAAAGGATCTGTCCTGGACTGCCGACGGAGTAGGCGACACCCTCGCCCTCCAGGATGGCCTGCGCCATGCCTCGTCCAACATTCCCCTGAGAGGACAACACCCAGAGAATTATCTGGCCGCTTCATCTGTTCAAAACTGGGGCATTGAGTCGGTCAGGTACTCAATGACTTCGACGTTACCAGTTCACTGACAGTCTTTTTTTATAATAATTAATATATATTAGACTGTCTGCGAACTGTAAACGTCAGTCACTGAATAGCTGACTGACTCAATGCCCCAGTTACCCAATCCGTTGTGACTACGATCATGTGACTAGGTTGTTAATTTAATATTAGTAATAATTAGTTTTGTCGGGGCAGGAAGCTTGTGTATATATATATATATATATATATATATATATATATATATATATATATATATATATATATATATATATACTGAAAACTCGCACCCCAGAAGTAACTCGAACCCATACTGCCACACTTCTGGGGTGTGAGTTTTCAGTTGTATCTAGTCCTGGGGACCATTCAGGCTTGTTTGCATATATATATATATATATACATATATATATATATATATATATATGTATATATATATATATATATATATAATTTTTAAACCTAGAAGGGGTACCACCTCTGGTGCAAGTGTAGACAAGCTGTGTGTGTGTATATATATATATATATATATATATATATATATATTATATATATATATATATATATATATATATATATATATATATACTTTAGGTACATATATCGATATCCCCCAAGGTGGAAATACTGACCCTCCCCAAAATGCAACCACACAACGGTTGCCTAAATCCCGGGTACCTAATTGCTCCTGTACGCTACACTTATTAAAGAATATTTAGATCATTGAAGAGTTTTTAGTTATCCATCTAACGTGTAATATCAGACGAGTAACACATAGTAAAATGATATGGAAATAAAATTATAATTTTCGATCCCTACGCTTGTGTTGAGCATGTGCACTGTACAGAAGTCCTATTGAGCATGCGTACGGTACATGGTGGAATGATTCACTGTACTGGTGGAGGGGTGCTGGAGTATGTACTCACGAGCCTGTCAGCGTTGCTTCTGATGACGGAGGCGGTGTATCCCCAGGGGTGGAGGACGAACTGCCCGTAGGAGTGAATGCTGACGTAAGCCTGAAATACAAGATCTGGTTACTCATCTTTGGCTTCCCACAACTTAACCCCTTCCTCACCATCTTTTACCTAACCTGTTCCCCCTGCCTCACAATTCTCTACTTCACCTATACCTGCTATCACTGCTACGCCAAGACTATAGTTCCCCCTCTGATGAGGGGAACACACTCGAGCGTAACTCTCGTACAAGGGGGACACATTGAACGTAAACAACACTTGCCCAGGGAAGAGGTCATCACTCTAAAACGTTTAAATCGAAGATCAAGTCTGTTACTTGCTAATATAATATTGCAACACAGTCTTTTATCGATATTTATTTTCATTATTATCATTGTTATTATATATAGTAATAATACAAATGATAATATTATCATCACAAAATGCTTGTTTTATTTTAATTATTATACAGTTTTTAGCGCTCTCCTTCTCTCTCACACACACACACACACACACACACACACACCACACACACACACACACACACACACACACCACACACACACACACACACACACACACCAGGGGGGCACGACTCTGACCTGTGTGCGACTCTTGTCCTGCAGGAGGGTGTCCCTAAGGGCCCTGGCCTCAGGTTCGCTGAAGGGCTCGGGTCCCATGTAGATACTGGAGCAGGGTTTGCTGCTGGTGCCCGTCTCTGTGGGTGCCGCAGGTGCCCCAGGGGGGAGGAAGAAGGGCAGATAGAGACATGGATCATTCTTGAACGTTAGGCTCCTGTGATCTCTCACTCTCACCAGTTACATACTGGTGCGAGAGAGTTATTATACATGTAAACACATATGCTAATTTTTAAACTCTTATAACCTCATTTCCCTGCTCTAAGTTTTGGGTTCGCTGTTGTTCTGGCCTGTAATGTGCCTTCTTTTGTTAGGTAAAGTAGCTATTATGAGTTTGGTGTGTGTGTTCGTCTCCATCCCATTATCCCCTTATCTGTTGGATGTTTCATTTGGTTAAACAAATAGATAAGCTGCAATATTTTAGTTCCCCATAAATAATAAATTATTCATTTTCTATGAAGACCCACGTCGTCTTTTAAAGGGTAACTTTGATAATGTTTTCCC
>WNGS01159612.1:2426364-2436958 GCA_020271785.1 Procambarus virginalis
AGGAGATTGAGGTGTTGATGTTCTCTGAAGTGTTGATGTGTTCCTCCTGAGGTGTTGATGGTCTCTGGAAGTGTTTGATGTGTCTCCTGACGTTGTTTATGTGTCGCACTGAAGTGTGATGTGTCTCCTGAAGGTGTTGATGTGTCTGCATGAAGGCTCGTTGATGTGTCTCGCTGATAGTGTTGATGTGTCTCCTGAAGGGATTGATTGTGTGTCCTGCCGGTGTTGATGGTCTCCTGACGGTGTTGGTATGGTCTCGGTTTGGATAAGTGTTGATGTGTCTCCTGAGGTGTTGATGTGTCCTTCCGGTGATAGTGTTGATGGTGTCTCCTGAGGGCACGGTTGATGTGGTCCTTTTCCTGATCGTGATGGTCCCACGGTGTTTGATGTGTCTTCCCTGAGGTGTAATGTTGATGTGGTCTCCTGCAGGTGTTGAAGGATGTGTCTCCGTGAAGGTGTTTGAATGTGTCCCTGAAGTGTTGATGTGTGTCTCTTCCTGAAGTATATGTGTATCCTGAAGTGTTGATGGTCACTCCTGAGAGTGTTGATGTGTCTCCTTCATGACGTGTTGTGATGTGTCTCCTGAAGTGTTTGACTGTTGTTCTCCTAGTAATGCGTGTCGCTGAAGTGTTGATCAGGTCGACTGAAGTGTTTGATGTGTCTCCTGAGGTGTTGATGTGTCTCCTGAAGGTGTTGATGTGTCTCCTGACGTGTTGATGTGTCTCCTGAAGTGTTTGATGTGTACTCTGAAGGTGTTGATGTGGTCTCCTGAAGGTGTTGATGTGGTCTCCTGAGTGGTTGATGGTGTGCTCCCTGAAGTGTGATGTGTCTCCTGAAGTGTTGATTGTGTCATCCTGAAGTGCTTGATGTGTCTTCCTGAAGTGCTTGATGTGTCCTCCTGACAAGTGTTGATGTGTCCTCCTGACGAGGATGTGTCTCCTGAGGTGTTAATGTGTGTCCGGGACCTATGCGCTGGGAACAGCCCAGAACACACTACACCCACTACCATGAGATTAGCCATTAATACCATAGTCTTGAAAGTGATTGACAGTTGAGAAGAGGGAGGCCAATGAGCCGACAGCATCTCAACACCCCCCCCCTGCAGGGTCGGGCGTTCAATCCCCGGCCCGTCCAACGGCGATTGACACCCATTCCCGTTCCCCGGGGCCGTCCCATCCCAAATCCTAATCCTGACCCCTTCCACGTGACTATTATAGTCGCAATTTGACTTGGCGCCTTTCCCCCCTGATAATGCCTCAACCGCAAGCACAGGTAAGAGAGTTCCACCAGGTGATTGCACCGATGGATGTAATTATATACCACAGTATTAAGTGTATAAAGCCACAGTATAATTATCCAGGAATGTATTCCCTAACTATACAACAGCAGACTATTTTCAATGATATAATACCAAACATTATTGTTTGAATTCCATGCTGATTAATAACAGCTTATATCCTACTTGATATTCGTTGCCTTTGCAAGAGGCCAGGGTCTCTTGAATAGCTAATTAACCTCAAGCTTGTTTCCCTAGACTACTTAATGGTTCATTAGGACGAAATTAACTTTTCAGAAACCCAGTGCACAAGAGGGCCAGGTAAGGTACGCTCCAGACTTCACTACCTGTGTCATTATTAATGGGGGTCAACAGCTAGACATTATCATTTTGGTCCTATATTTGCGTGTTTTTCACAGGCCGGCAATTCAGCTCAAACTGACTTTGTTATTGAACCAAGGCTTCATAATGCCTATATGAACTTTTCACGGATTCACCTCAACAGGCCTGATGTCATAAATGGAGTCCTGTCTCTCTCTTATTAAGATATAGTATATAATAATAATATAGATAGTCTATTTCATTATATATATATATATTATATATACTATACTAGTATAATATGCAATGACTAGCTAGTTGTAGGCCGCCCACTATTACTTTATTGTTCCATAAGCCCAGTAAGAATATGATTATTAATACTTTTTCAATACACTGTCCCCGTTTGTTTACGCTACTACTCAACAACACCATTCTAAATAATCTGTCCTGTCTATTTCCTTGATAATTTTGTATGTGGTAAACATGTCTCCACTGGCTTTTTTTTATTTTTGAGGGTTTTATAGCCTGTTTCTCGACAATGTCATTTTGTGTTTGCCGTAGTAGAGTAGTCTTGGCAGTCCGTGTGTATTAGTGCATTTATTAGTGTGTAGTGAGTGTGTGTGGTGGTGTTTGTGTGGTGTGTGTGTTTTGTGTGTGTTGTGTGTGTGTGTGTGTGTGTGTGTGTGTTTGTTTGTGGACTTACCTATATGTGCTTGCAGGATCGGAGATGACTCTTGGATCCCACACAGCACAGTGTGTGTGTGGTGTTGTGTGTGTGGTGTGTGTGTGTGTGGTGTGTGTGTGTGTGTGTGTGTGTGTGTGTGTGTGTGTATGAGTGGGTGTGTTGTGTGTGTGTGTTGTGTGGGTGTGTGTGTGTGTGTGTGTGTGTGAAATGTGTGTGTGTGTGTGTGTGTGTTTGTAATATGTGTGTGTGTGTGTCGTGTGTTGTGTGTGTGTGTATGAGTGTGTGGTGTGTGTGTGTTGTGTGTTGTGTGTACACGTACATTATCTGTAAATTGTGTGTATGGATATGTACGTACGCGATGTATATACACGTGAACGTTCGTGTGTACTATGCTGGTAACTTACTATAAATAAGATAGGAGGGGAATTTTCCCTACTCTCTCCCCGGGGGCCGGGAAAAGTCCCCAACAAGGGGCGCATCCTGCCACACCGACATACTATCGCGGGGAGCTTCCGACCACAACCAAAAAAAAAAAAAAGGCGCCATTGTGCGTTTTCTCGTTATGTTACTTGGCCCCAAAGTGCTTTTTCTCGTCGCTGCGCAAGCAGACCTTAAGCCCACCGTCACGTATGTGGGAGGAACTTCACGACGTGCAGCGTAAAATAGACGTCTCGCCTTCGGAGCGATCTTACGTATGCTGGTGTCAGTGGTTCTACACTACAATAACAGAGGTAGAGTCACTGTGGAGGAAGGGCCATGTCTGTGGCGGACAACTGCAATGTTGAGTGAAACATGTCATCTCATGTGTAGGTTCAGTTAGACAACTTATACCCAGTGTTCTGTAACACGTCTTAAACTTATGTGTGTTCTGTGACACGTTTTAAACTTATGTGTGTTCTGTAACACGTCTTAAACTTATGTGTCTGTTCAAAAATACTTCTCATCTTATGTGTTTGTTCAAAAATATATACATTGCGGGGGTTGAGCTCTGGCTCTTTGGTTCCGTCTCTCAACTGTCAATCAACTGGTGTACAGATTCCGGAGCCTATTGGGCTCTATCATATTAGATTTGAAACTGTGTATGGAGTCAGCCTCCACCACATCACTGCCTAATGCATTCCACCTGTTAACTACTCTGACGATGAAAAATTTCTTTCTAACGTCTCTGTGGCTCATTTGGGTACTCAGTTTCCACCTGTGTACCCTTGTTCGCGTCCACCCGTGCCAAATAATTAATCTTTGTCCACCCCTGTCAATTCCCCTGAGAATTTTGAAGGTGGTTATCATGTCTCCCCTTACTCTTCTGTCTTTCAGGGACGTGTAGACATGTAGTCAAGCTGCCGGTCACTGGCACACACCGAAGACCTTACCATCTACGACAAACAACTTCCTTGACTGTGACTTTGTGTGGCTTTATATTTTATCCAGCACAGTTACGCTCGGGTCTTGAAGATACTCGACTACTGGCACACTGAGGCCAGCGCCAGCATCCTGTCCTGGTGTCTGTTGCTGAGGCCGTCTCAGTGTCCCTCAGATCTTCGGCCTCGCTCCTCGCTGTCTCGGCCGCTCCGTCCCACACTCTACCTATAGAAGGTAAGGGCTCTCCCTTACACACCTTCCTAACTACGGGGTAGTGAAGGTCTTTTTTTTACGCCCCGGCTATACTACCTTCATCGTACCAGGTTTTAGATATATTTCAACATTATTGATGTTCGAGTTCTGTGTGTCATATAAGTGGAAAAAGGATACCTGATCAACCAGGCTGTGACTCATACGTCAGGCTGCGAGCAGCCGCGTCAAACAACCTGGTTGATCAGTCCAGCAACCAGGAGGCCTGGTTGACGACCGGGCCGCGGGGACGCTAAGTCCTGGAAGCACCTCAAGGTAACCTCAAGGTAAGGTATTCACAGTATGTTGACCAGACCACACACTAGAAGTTGAAGGGACGACGACGATTCTCAAGCGACGACGATTCGACCATTCTCAAGCGACTTGAGAATGGTCCAGGACGGACCGAAACGTCGTCGTCCCTTCAACTTCTAGTGTGTGGTCTGGTCAACATACTTCAGCCACGTTATTGTGACTCTTCGCCTGCAAGGTATTCACAGCCTCCAAACTAGGGGACTGGCAGCTGAGTGGACAGCGCTCGGGACCCGTAGTCTTGAGGTTCCGGGTTCGATTCTAGGTGAAGGCGGAAACAAATGGGCAGAATTTCTTTCATCCTGATCCGCCCCTGTTCACCTAACAGTAAATAGTACCTGGGAGTTTGACAACTGCTACGGGCTGCTTCCTGTGGATGTGTAATAAAAGGAGGCCTGGTCGAGGACCGGGCCGCGGGGACGCTAAGCTCAGAAATCATCTCAAGATAACCTCAAGAAGATGTCGTGGATGGAGGTGGCTTCCACAGCCTCTTCTTTCAGTGTATTTCACTTGTTAACTATCCGTACAGAGCATGTGAGCTTTTCCTTACGCTTCTTTGGCTCATTTCGGTTGACAGCTTCAATCTATGTCCCCGCTTGTTAAATTTTTGTCTCGCCTTAAAGAAGCTGTTTTTGTCCACCTTGCCTATTCTCATCAATATCTTCTATGTAGTGATCATATCCCCTCTGTTCCTTCTCTTGGGTTGAAGGATTGAGTTCCTACAACCTGTTCTCGTAGTCCTCTTGAGTCAGAGGTTGTTCCTAACCGGGGAATGGTTAGTTTTGGGCTTCGGAACCCTTTGAAGGGTTATTAAGTCCGCTTTACTAATGTAAACTGTGAACAAACTGTCACAACAAATTGCCATCCACACTTCAGTGGAAATGAACATTCCATTCACCAGGACTGTAGGAGACTCGAACTGTGGACCCCCCCCCCCACTCGTGTGAGAAACTTTTTTTTTATTAAGACTACTCATAGCCCAGTCGATAGAGCTTGGGCTTCACACGCATGGGGGTTCACGGTTCGAGCCTCCTACAGCCCAGGTGAATGGAAACTTTCACAAGTACACTGCACTTAGGGGCAGTGAAGGCTTCTGTGTTTACACCCACCACCAGCACCTGGCACGCTCTCCAAATAATAATGATAATTCCAAATTTATAGCCAAGAGTAGTAACTCTTTGCTCTCCAGCAGGAGAGTTCTGTGATGGTGGTGATGGTGTGATGGTGATGGTGGTGGTGATGGTGTGATGGTGATGGTGGTGATGGTGTGATGGTGATGATGATAGTGATGGTGATGATGGTGGTGATGGTGTGATGGTGATGATGATGGTGTGAAGGTGTCAGTCCACAGTAGCAACGATGACACCTTATTAATACCTTTAGTATACATTGATCACTACATTTCCCCTGAGCCGAGCACTATTATAAGTGCTCGGCTCAGTTATCAGTTCTTAGCGTCAAGTCTCCATGAACGCACCACTGTAATGCTTTGAACGGGTTCCATTGTCTTATACAACACTTGGTCTATTTTGTTCATTATTTTCTTTAAGCTAAACGACACATTTTCTGTTCGGCAGTCTTGAAAATCACTGAAGATCGGATGATTTTCTTGTCAGACTAAGATGAGTTTAGCCATTGTTCATATTTTAGATAATACAAGCGGCGAGTTTGATCTGATTGTGGCTTAAGGAACCATCTGTCTGGCAGTCACATGTGAAGCCACTTGTTTGGGGGTTTATTGAAGAGTTGTTGTTGTTAAAGATTCGCTACCTGAAACAATGTTCCACGTAGCACTACGGGCTATGGTGAGCCCATAGTGAGGCACTATTGAAGAGGGAAGAAGCTGCGAGGGTGGGTCATATGGTGGACATAAATACATTAAAGACCAATCACATCTCTCTTGTACTGGGGAGTCTGGAGGTACGACACTGAACAAGATGCAATAGCACACAGAAATCACAATAGCGTGATGCATCAAATGAACAAATCCACAAGGGCCGTGACGAGGATTCGAACCTACGTGCGAGAAGGGAACTATCAGGGATGAAAGCGCCAAGCCATTGCGACTATTTAGCACTTGGAAGGGGTCAGGATAAGGATTTTGGTGATGGGACGGGGGAAGGAATGGTGCCCCAACCACTTGGACAGTCGGGGATTGAACGCTGACCTGCATGAAGCGAGACCGTCGCTCTACCGTCCAGCCCAAGTGGTTGAGCCTACGTCCGAGAGCATCAGTCGATTAAGGTAGCCTCTGGGATGCTCTCGAACGCAGGTTCGAACCCTCGTCACGGCCCTTGTGGATTTGTTCATAAGCTGCAATAAGTTTGCTTCTCACAGTTCCTATTTCTGCCTTGGCGTTTTACCCCATAGCCATACTGACAACTATTATGATGACTATTCTAATTAGAAAATCAGTAGGAGTCGTGATGAGGATTCGAACCTATGCTCAAGCACACACTTTAGACAACTAGGCCACGACATGGTAAAAAGGATTGTAAAATGGGATCTATTGAATCCACGAGGGTTCCTGAGGCTTCCACTGAAGCCAAACTTGGGTTTTCTTATTGATACCTCGCATTAATGTGGTTTCTCTGTACTATTCAATTGCCATTATTTGAATACATGATATAATAGTCAAGATTATTGCAATTTTTATATAATTAGTTGTCATTAATTGTTTTAGAACCTGCTGCTAAAATGTAATACAATTTCTTCATTAATGACATGAATTACAGGGACTCGGGAGTGTTCGAGCAGGAAGGGAGAGTCGTCAGCCACGCCCTACGAGCCAGCCCAGGGTGACACCTGCTTCAGTAGTGTAGTACTATCATGGTCTGGCCTTCTGCTGATGGCCCACTACTTGGTTCCGTCAAGCCTAGTGTTCTGGGTTGTGGGGTCTGTGCTCCTCATCCTGCTCCTCGCCTTCCCTGGGACACAGGGCTTAGAGGTGCAGCCTTCCAGCGAGCCCGCAGCACCAGGCGCGCTGTGCTGGGAGCAGATCCAGCAGGCATACTACAGCGAAAAGTCTAACTCTTCGGGCGGTCCCTTTATATTCAGTGAATGTGCACAGTGTTGCGACAGAGTTATTCTTAAAGCCAAGCAGTTGGACTGGATCAGACTTTCCACCTGTGGCAACAAGACGCTCACATGTTTTCTGAGATTCCCAGACATAAGCGATCGTCTCACTCAAGACATCTTCTGGTTGACATCGAGCGGAGACGACGCGCTCCTGTATATGGGGAACTCCTCTCAAGTGGTCGTCAACTGGGATTACCTCACAGGTGGTCAGAAGTTACTTGAAATCGTCTTCCTGTCCCTTGGCGTGGTGGTGCTCATGACGACGTGTGCCGGCAACACCCTCGTACTGGCCACCATGCTCAGCAGCCCGGACAGAAGTGATCCTTGGTGGATTGTCCGCACCAGCCTCGCCATCGCCGACCTTCTGTGCGGGGTGTTTGTCATGGGTCTGGCTCTTCATAACTGCCAGTGTCTCATGACCAACCACCTGCGTTTCTCAGAGCTGGAGCACTCACTCGGTGATCTGGGCTTTCATGAAGACCTATTCAAGCCGCTCTTTGTCCGACGGGGTTACTCCAGTTTCTGTGGCATTGTATTCGGGGTGACGTCTGTGATGTCCATGCAGTGCCTTGGCTGGCTGGCGCTCGAGAGATTCATGCTTTGCAAGTATCCATTGGAAAATAAAATTCTTACGCCCGCAAGAGTTAAACTGGCGGTTCTCATCATGTGGATAATCTCATTAGTCTTCCCGCTCATCATTGTTTCGACGGGAGAGCTTCCGTGGTGCAGTTTCTTCGACCCTGTCACCAAGCTGACCTTTGTGGTTCCCAAAGACACAAGATTTAGAGCGAGTCACGTGGCGTTTGTGATACTAAGTGTGTACCTCGCTGGGTTGTTCCTCTTCACCGTCATCGCCTCCCTGCAGGCCATGACCATATTCCGCATCAGATCCCGCGAGGAGTTGGACGAGGTAATCGGCAACATCCCGCTCTTCTTGGCCAAGCAGCAAGAGAAGGAGGACCGCAGCATCCTGAGAACAATGCGACTGATGCTGGTAACGTACCTCGTCTCCGTTGTCCCACAGGTCTTCCTCTTCATTCCAGGCCTCAAGACCCATGTTCGCTTCCTATACTTCATATTCTGGTGGACTTTTGTGTTAAGTTCCTCCTGGAATTGGTACATATACAACATGCGAAGCACCTTTTTCAAGGCCCATCTGATCAAGATGGTGTTAAGATCTCCTTGGCTTCCACAGTTTCTGGAGACGAGACTGAGAATGAAGATACCGCCAGCCTCCACCCACACCCTGGATTGGGGTTCAGTCTGGCACGAACTAGACGCTGTAATCAAGAAGAAAGAGCACCGGCCCATGAGCTACATCCTGGAGTGAATGACTGGGTGCATGCACAGTAATATTACCACACACTGGAGAGAGAGAGATGGAAAGAAGTGTAAAATAACTCCAATGAAACGTCAGGGGGGCCCATAACCACAATTAGAGACCACAGTGTAAACATCAGAGACCCAAGACTTTACAATTTCCTGCCGCCAAAAACTGTAGCTGGAACCACAGTGGAAGCTTTGCATCAGAGAATGGGACAAGTTTCTGTTGCGGTTGTCGGGTATTGCCAGGATACTACACCAACACTGCCGGCTCAGCCTGGCTGTGATGGCTACGTGGGGCTGTAAGGCCACGAAGACACAGTCTCACAGATCAGGCTGGACTCGTCAGGGAAGGCTGGCCCCCAAGTCAGGCTGCCGGAATGGAAGAGCTGTGGAAGTCATCAACAGATAACCATCACGCACCACACATCAGAAAATGGAGAAACAACGATGATTCGATCCGTCCTGGAGCTGGACCAATGATAAATTATAAGTTCCTATGAGGCTAATACCTAAGAAATATTGAGATGCATCTCTAGATGCCGAGTGAGATTTTGCATGAACGCAGAAAAACACTTATCAGACCAGTGTAAATAATTTACGTTCTTTTACAGTTTGTAAAATGATGAAGATTGAACTGGCAAGCTATTGCCACTCCCAACCACTAGGGCTAGACGGTAGAGCGACGATCTCGCTTCATGCAGGCCAGCGTTCAATCCCCGACCATCCACAAGTGGTTGGGGGCACCATTCCTTCCCCCCCCCGTCCCATCCCAAAACCTTATCCTGACCCTTTCCCAGTGCTATATATAGTCGTAATGGCTTGGCACTTTCTCCTGATTCCCTCCCTGCTGTCCCAAATCTATCCACTCTGGCCAACAATGCCATTCAACGTAATAACGAGCAAGACGTCATTAACTGAAGACCATGGAAACAATAGCCATCTCATGTAAATTATCCACAAAGAATATTCATTTCTACAGAAAATCACTACAAGTCGATTGTATGAGAATACATATAGATTGTATCAGAATACAGATTGTATACAAGGATACATACAGATCAGGCAATACATACTGCTTGTATCAAAGATTATATACTGATTGAACAAATTGTAAATGATTTATTAAATTAAAACATTTTTACGGGTTTTTAAGTTTTCATTTAATACAATTTCCAATCAAATATGAACCTTTAATGTACCGCTGATATGAGAAGATATCGTATCTTTATTACTTGCGGATACTGTACCTCTATTATGCCTAGATATTCTACCGTTATCTTACCAGGATACTGTACCGTATCATGCCCGGATATTGCACCGTTATCATTCCTGAAAATGTAAAGTAAATCATTAAATAATTACAAATTTAGTAAATTATTCAGTAATTATTAAATAATAATAGGTAAACAATAAATAAGATTATCAGGTACCAAACTTGTTATCATACGTGAATAAAACATATGTATACTTAGCAAATCGCTGATATAGTGTTATACATAATAGTAAAGCACACGTTAGAGGGTATATTGGCCCATAAGAGGCAGCTCCTATGTATACCCATCCAAACTTATCCATAATATATATATATAAGTGTATCCTACGCTTGAAACAATGAAACAATGCAGCGAGCCCATGTGTACTATATACCGACTGCCTCCCAAGTGAGCATGTGAAGGCCTAGATGAAATTTGTCACGAAACTTAATGCATTCCGTTTTGTGTCGAGAGAGAGAGAGAGATCTTCATATGCAAATCGGGTGGTGTTCTTGGTCTTGTAGAATATGGCGCATATGTATCTTCTGTATCTTTTGTTTAGTGTTCTTAGGGGTCAAGACTCCTAGACACATGATCTGTAGTCTTGTGCAGGCACTGAAGAGATATTTCAGCTGCAGAGTTAGATATGGATAGGTCCCTGAAGCGTTGACGTCTCCATAGTGGTTCACTTTCCTCTTGTTGACATCATCCTAATACCTGTTGGAGTTATGTGTG
>WNGS01159612.1:2456934-2477499 GCA_020271785.1 Procambarus virginalis
TACGGAATCACCATGCCAACACGGAAGCCAGTTAATATGTCGAAATGTCAAGCGATGTCGAAAACACACATCGATGATGAAATTTAAGGACTCTGAACCCTAGAACAATGGGTAACAATATAAAACGTAGATTGAAAAAAAGTAGCTGAGAAAAAAATGATTGAGGTTGCAAATAGCAAGCTCGCAATATAACATTAGAAACGCAGAGCAAGGATATGATAGACGATAGGGAAAACAAGACCTGAGACCACTGCACAACAAAAAAAGGGAAATCGGGCCCAAATATCTTTCTCAGATTACTACTCCTACACGAGGGTCAAAGGGATATACACAACAACACTTGAACACCAACAAATTAAGCCACTAAAACTAAGGGTTGTAGAGCAATAACAATGGTAACCAAGGAATCCGAGGATACTATGACAAATGGTACCGCTATATAAATGGCCTTAATGGGATCGGTACAAATTAAATGAAGTCCATGAACAAAGGATAAATGAATGAGTGAAGACTGAACAGCACACAGAAATGGGCAAGAATTAAGGAAAAGGAGAGGTAGTCTGGAAGTGGGCGAAGTGAGATAGCGATGGCAAAGGATAATCGGAAGGTAACCATACACCAGTTCCCAGCAGCCGTAAGCAAGTAACGAAACAAGTAGAAATTATAACATGAAAGCAAGATAATATAGAGAAGTAACCAGGCCAGCAGACAGTTACTAACACAAACCAGAGTCGACACAGAACAAAGTCAAGGCGCCATAACAACATGCTTCCTTAAACCAAACTTCTGCCAAGAATCCTCTACCACAAAACACATCTCTTTGGCCCCCCCCCCAAAAAAAAAAATGAGATGCGCCCAGGAGAATAAGACTCGATTTACACACGTGGGGTCACCCGGTTCGAGTCGTCCTCGAACCCAGGTTAAGTGGAACAATCTCTTTCCCCCTCAATCGTCCATAACAATTCCTTGCCGAACCGAAACATATCTCTGTATCGCTACTCTGCCAACAAGACCACATCGTCTTTACACCTATCCTACCAAACAAACAGTACTTCGCTGCCCTGCACTTCAAAGCTCTGCTTCCCCCCTCCCCCCCCCTGCCTCCATCACTGTCCCCCATTCACTGTACCTGAACCAAGTACCCCAACATCTAGGTCAGGATCTGCTAGGACAGAGAGAACAGAGTAACACAATTGAACTGAAAAATCTGGTACAATAATGACGGTGGGAATGGAAACAATGTGAATTAAATTAAAGGACACAATTCTACAAGCAATATACTAGTTAAAGCTAAAATAACTGAAATCATCACAACATAATATTCCCAAGAAATAACCAGGCAGCATGAAGAGAAAGAAAGCAGGGAGGAGGTAGAGGAATGCAGCAGTACTGGGTACAAGAGACGGGAGCATTAAACGGAGCTCAGTATTGAGGAAGAAACCAAGCATGCACAGGATGTCGCAGACAATCACAAGTGAAGGGAAAAATTATGACTATTTCATCAGTGAACATCAGAAGGCCCACATAAGAATACAGAGTTTGCATAAATATCATCCAAAGTCTGGATGAAATATTCCTTTGATACAAAGCGAAGCTGAAAATTATGGGAGATTTCAATCGTGAGTTGAAATTAGCTGGAAAGCATGGAGGAGAGGCAGGAGGAGATACGGAGAGCGAAACTAGTGGAAACAGCAGAAACGGTGCTTCCTATTGCATCATGTTAAGATCTAAACACAAAGACAGTAAAACCAGCCAGTAAGGCAAAACCTGATTTTCATACAGACTGAGATGGACATTGAGAGGCATCAGGTATAAGTGGCAGTAGAGGTGCCGTGCCCTAAACCTAACACCAGAAGTACACTTCCACAGAACTAACGTCTGCAGCACGTGTCAATCTCGCACGTACACGGCCAGGTAGACTTCAGGATCCTGTACACAAGAATTCCAAGCATATTATACATACATGACTAAACCACACATCACAAAGTGATCTCTCGAAGAAACAACGTACGTTCGGTCCACCTTGACCATAATTAGTCATGAGGTCCATGACGGAGGCCGTGAAACGTCGTTTCTCCATCTTCTGTTGTGTGGGTCTGGTGCATCATAATCATGCACGCACACGTTATTTTGACTCCATCGTCTGAATAGTATATCATGACATCTTATACGAGACGTATTAAGAATGCGAGACATTATGTATGAGAAATGTATTAAGTATGAGACACGTATTAAGTATGAGAGACGTGTTAAGCATGAGACACGTATTAAGTATGAGAGACGTGTTAATCATGAGAGACGTGTTAAGCATGAGAGACGTGTTAAGCATTGAGAGACGTGTTAAGCATGGAGGAGACGACCCCCACTCAACCCCTGTTAAGCATGAGAGACTGTTAAGCAAGAGGAACGCTGTTAAGGCATGAGACACGTATTACACGTATGAGAGACGTGTTAAGCATGAGAGACGTGTTAAGTATGAGAGACGTGTTAAGCATGAGAGACGTGTTAAGTATGAGAGACGTGTTAAGTATGAGAGACGTGTTAAGTATGAGAGACGTGTTAAGTATGAGAGACGTGTTAAGTATGAGAGACGTGTTAAGTATGCTGTTCGAGCATGGAAATCCCGTGCCTAGAGACAACAGATAATAAAACAAAAAATGGTCCAAAGATATGCAACAAAACGGCGTTCCTCTGAACTAAGCGGACTAGTTGTGAAGACAGGCAGTGAGAACCTATACCCTCTTTCACTCGTGAAGTAAATAGGAATAGAGTCGGACATGATGACCCATGTAAACACTTACTCTAGGGAATTGACCAAGTAGATAGGGAGAGCAACGTTCAAAGTAGAAAACGCATTAGCGCACGATGGTAAATACAAATTCACTGCATTGAACAGAAGTAGAGTCCTCTAGGCTGTAAAGCACATCAAGGAGAGTACATCTAGAAGAGTATATCGAGTCTAGTACATCTAAGTGAGAACTTGTAGGATGGATACACATCGAGGATTGGAGCACCTGAGACAGAGGCGTATTGCAGGCCACGTTCTCTGTGGCGGCTCCAAGACATCACTTCAGCCACCTCCAGCTATATAAGAGCTGGTGTTTTCTATACGAACTTTGCAAGTTCTCCTTCACATTTCTCATTTCTGTTTATAGACCCATCCTATAGGTACTTGTATTATCCAAATTTACCTTCAATTTTCTCATCCATTTCTGCCGTCTGTTTCTGCAAGCTCTCTTATTACTGTTTATCTTTGACAAGCTTTCAAAGCTGTCAGTCAGTCAGCAGCCAGCGTCTGGTAGGCACCAGACCTCAGACGCCAGAGCTTGGCACCAACAGTTGAGCAATATACCTTCGCACCGTGCGTGTGACTTCCAAATTCACGGCAAGAAATTATATGGTCATATCACGTCTATTATTCGTCTTGAGACTTTATGATGGTCCGTTGTGTTAGGGACTTGTGGCCGCATAACAGTACTCAAGTTATCCATAACATGATTTCCTCCTTCAAACTCAATCCTTTAATTATGATTTTCCTGATTACAAGCTTCGTCTAGATTTCCAGACATTCTTACTTCTTTTAAGTACACAAGGCGCTAAATATATATGACACTGAGGAATGTTATCTGAATTTCTCTTTGAAATGATGTTACACATCTTATTGGGGCAGAAGTAATCACAAACTTGCATGTAATGCTCAAAAATATTTATTTATAATTTAAAGATACAGTACAAGATAATAAGGTCAATAAATAATTGTTTTCTTATAACTCCTAGACAGTCAAAGTCCTTGGCAGCTTGAGTCTCAAGAAAGTCAGCTTAGACATATGGTATTCGGAGGATGCAAGAAAGAATAAATGCAGAGAAGGTAAGATCGCAGGGAATAAAGTCTCAAAGTACACCTAAGACAAGTACTAAAGCTAAGGAGGCAAAAGAATTAGAAATGAAAGCAGCTAACACTAAATTTTAAGGTAATTGAAGGCATCAAGGATCCCTGACATTACTATACCGGGAAGCAAGGATACCACCCAATTAAAATCTTATTTCTTTAAAGCCAATAATGTTTACAATTCATTCAGAATATTTTCTGAGTAATAAGGTATACAGGAGCCTACGTGACCCAGCAATTAAAACATTACAAGTTTGGTTACAATGCTGAAGGTGGGTAGAGACTCAATAAGAGGTGATACAGTTCTCATTGGCAACAAGACAGTTCAGAATAAATTGAAAAGTCTGTTTTACCTGAAAAATAATTAGAATTTCAGAATCACTGAAATTCAGTGATTCTTGGAAACTAATATCAGGGCAAGTAGCATCTCCCATGCGTTTCTAGACTGCAGCTTGCCGTTTTTTTTTGGTAAGGCTTTTTTTTTTGGCAAAAGATTGCCTAGGCAATCTTTCTTTAAAGACAGTCAAGCAGGCAACCTAAGGTTGAACGTAACTATTTGGTGGTACAGGGACGGAGTACGCTGGTGCAGGGGGGGGGGGAAGCGGCTACGGCTTCCGCCTCCTAGTTAGCTGTTGTTGTTGTTAAAGATTCGCTACCTGGAATAAAATTCCAAGTAGCACGGGCTATGGTGAGCCCGTAGTGCCTTGCCCTAGTTAGCTGCCTCGATCTGGGCAATGGCAAGGGCGGGGCCACGGGCAGCAGGTCGGACTTAGCATTATTTAAAGCCACTACCGCCGACCGCGAAGTTTACCTCTCCCGGAGTGCCGTCGGGCAAGGTGAACCTGTGGCCAGGAGATAACACCAGACGCAGGTTTACATCAGATATATATGTACTACTTCCTATATATGATAATGTTCACCTTGCAGGGAATTATAATTTCCACGACCCGCCAGGTTGAGCAATGTGTGGCGAGTCGTTTACGTTAATGAGTGTTAAGACACAATATAGTTAGTGTGAACAATGCAAGTTTACAATGTAAAACACTTGCAAGAATGCAAGTGTTTTCAGGCTAAAATTGTAAATCTCGAGTCTGGCATTCTAGATGGTTACACTGACTGGCTTATGTAGGCTCACTCTAGTAAGTACAGCTATCTTCACTGACAGGTTCTCAAGACAGAATTAGTAAGTGGAAAGTGCCAGTCTATCCTAAGTGGGACATTATTCTAGCCAGACTGAGGCGTCGAGGGACACGGATACTCACGAACGTCCTCCCTGGGTACCCTCGGCGCCATTCTCTCCCTGGAGGGCGCCCTGCTCCTGACGACTGGTGCCGTCAGGATTCTTGAAGTTGATGTTGTATTTTCCCTCCCCGTCAGGTCCCTCGCCACTGTCAGCTTCGACCTGAAGCTGGAAATTCCCGCCTTCTGGATTGCCGTTGCTTGGTGATGGTCGGGGAGGAGACTGAGGGCCGTGTTTTGGTGGTGGTTGAGAATACTGGGGAGCGGCGATCGCCACCGTCAGACCCAGCAACAACAGCGTCAGCTGAAACAAATAAAACTAAATGTTTTGCTGTCTAGCTATAGTCGCTGGCAGTGGAACTAGAGAAACACATGTAGGGTATTAACCCTTAAACTGCTACATATACCAGTTGGTATATGGTGGTACGCAGACACGTCACGTCCAATACAACTTTAGCACTAAAGGAAACAGAGTATAGTTCTAATTATTTGGCCCTAAAATTGCAGAGAATTTCATCTCCTTAGCTGATATTAACTAATAATAATAATAATTACAATAATTAATCTATGCTAAACTGCTCCTCTGGTGAACCAATATCAGGAAATTCCGTTGGTCAACTCGGTGGACAGAGGCTGTTACACTCTGTGAAATTTAACATTTAAAGAATGGAACTGGGTCTTCATGTTGGGTGAGCAATTGAATGTTTGATCAAGACGTGTGTGTGTTGGAGATACCAACACAGACAGCAGCCATAAGCCAGGAGGTTTATGCAGGACTTCAGCGACTTCTAGCTACTCATTACAACTAACGTTTGTGTTCCAGGCAACAAACAACACCAACTAACTCAGGAATACGATACAGCGAACATTAAGACAACGTAGTTGACTGTCTATGTCTCAACTGAGGGACAGCGTGTGTTGCACAGTATCCCACCATTCTACTTAGGGCCAGAGTGAGTTGCACAGTATCCCACCATTCTACTTAGGGCCGGAGTGAGTTGCACAGAGGCTAACTTACCACCTTCATCCTGCCGATGGTCCCGGGGTGACAAGTGAGGCTCTTCATCCTGCCCAGCTCTTATATAGCCGGAGGTGGCTGGAGTGTTTGTCTTTGAGCCGCCACGAGAACGTGGCTTTATCGTTTATGCCCTGTCGTCAGGGGCTCCAGCCTCTGTCTATGTGTACTCGCCTACAAGTTCTCACCTAGGTGTACTCTCGTAAATGTTCTCGCCTTGATGTGTTTGCAAGCACGAGTATCTGCTCCTACTGTGTAATGACTTTTTGTCTGATTTTGTTATTATCGTATTTTCATTTAAAGCTGTGTTTCAAATTGGTCTTGACAACTTCCTCATCTATGATGCTCTATATATTTACGACTCCTAACCTATGATGCTCTATATATATATTTACGACTCCTGAGTCCCCTTGGCTTAGGGTGATCCTAAGACATGATGCATGTCTTAGGATCTTTTCATGGTGTGTTTGGAGTTTCTTTAGGCAAGCGTGACATGCTGGTGCTGCAGTCACAGGAGTTCGTCTTACATACGGAGTACATAGCGTTAGAAAGGCTTCTTTGTATCATTTCCTGAAGGCTATATAGACTTTGTGAGTGTGTCATAAGGTTTCTGTAATAATCGGTTGTTGCTTCTAATGTCAGATTTAGAATTATATCTTCTTCTAAGTTTTTGTTTTTTTTGTGAAATAGGGAAACTGAATTCCATTCATGAATACTGAATATGATGCGTTCTCACTAATATTCACATTTTCATAACATGTACTTGACTGGGGTTAAAATGTTTATCCACTTAGCAAAACATCTCTGAAGAGACTAATTCATCTGACACTATACTCTCCACAGTTCTGATCCTTTTAATAAGTTTAGCCTCGTCAACCAATATTGATAAAATCAAGCTCACTTCCTCTGTTAAATCGTTCACGTATATTGTACATGATGGGCCCCCCTGGTACCAACCCTCGGCGTGTTTTGTTCATTGTCTCTCCATTGTCATACCTATCCGCTTTCTGTGGCTCTTTGCCTCCTAACTGACAGGTTCTCCTTCACTCGACGTACTTCCCTGCTTGATGCACCAACCAGCTTTCTTTATTGTGCCCGAGAGTCGCTTGTTAGGAACACTGCCAATAGCTTTCTGGTAATTCATTAAAAGTAAAGTCTTCCCAATCCTCTCTCTCTCTTCTGTTCGATTGGTGTCATCTCACAGTTGGTCGAACGGGATTTAATTTCGCTGAATCCAGATTAATGTTTGGAAATGAAATTCATAAGTTCCAAGTATTCATAAGTACTGTGTGTGTGTACATTGTGTGACATGCTCACAAAAGCATAGGAGAATTGACAGGGTGGACAAAGGTGGATTATTTAACACGGGAGGTACACGCACACGGGGACACAGGTGGAAGCTGAGTACCCAAATGAGCCAAAGAGACAATAGAAAGAACTTTTTCAGTGTCAGAGTAGTTAGTAAATGGAATGCACTAGGAAGTGATGTGGTGGAGGCAGATTCCATATACAGCTTCAAATGTAGATATGATAGAGCTCGAGAAATTCAGGAATCTGTACACCAGTAGATTGACGGTTGAGAGGCGGGACATAAGAACCGTAGCTAAACATTCGCTAGCACAACTAGGTGAGTACAACTAGGAGAGTACACACACACACACATCCCCAGGAAGCAGCCCGTAGCAGCTGTCAGGTACCGATTTTCTGCTAGGTGAACATTGGCATTAGGGTGAAAGAAACATTGCCCGTTTGTTTCTGTTTCTGCCAGGGGTCGAACCCGGGCCTTTAGGACTACGACCCCAGAGCGTTGTCCACTCAGCCGCGAGGTCTCCAAGCTTGTACTCGCCTAGCTGTACTCGCCTAGTTTTGCTTGCGAGGGATGAGTTCTAGCTCTTTGCTCCTGCCTCTCAACTGTCAATCAACTGATATACAGGTTCCTGAGTCTATTGGGCTCTATCATATCTACACTTGAAACTGTGTATGGAGTCTGTCTCCACCACATCACTTCCTAATGCATTCCATTTGTCAGCTACTCTTACACTAAAAAAAATTCTTTCTAATATATCTATGGCTTAATTTGGCACTTAGTTTCCACTTGTGTCCCCTAGTGCGTGTGCCCCTTGTGTTAAATAGCCTGTCTTTATCTGCCCTACCAATTCCTTTGAGAATCTTGTATGTGGTGATCATGTCCCCTCTAACTCTTCAGTCTTCCAGCGACGTGAGGTTTAATTCCCGTAGTCTCTTCTCCTAGCTTATACCTCTCAGTTCGGCTACTAGTCTGGTGGCAAACCTTTGAATCTGAACCTTTGCTTGACTAGATATGGACTCCATGCTGGAGCTTCATACTCCAGGATTGGTTTGACAAATGTGGTATACAAAGTTTTTGTATACCACATATATTAGCTATTAACATTTAGCTATTAACTCTGTTCTCTGTGCATTACTTATTTGAAAGCTCAAAATTCTCAAAGTTCTCATATCATATTCCTTTTACATGAAGAATGCGTATTTCCAGGAGCTCGTTCTAGTAGCTGTCTAGGGAATGTCTAGGTATTCCTTGCTAGATAGTCCCTAGTGTTAGGCTCTAGTGACCTCACATCAGCACTCAAATTATCCATAACATGGTTGTTTACTTCAAACTCATTCCCTTAGTTATGATTTCACTGATGTCAAGCTTTGTCTAGAGTTCCAGACTTTGTTATTGCTTTAAAGCACACAAGACGCCAAATAAACATGATTCAGAAATATTATATGAATTTTCTCTTTAGAGAAAATCTTATTGGGGCAAAGTAGTCACACTCGCATGATAGGCACAAATATATATTTTTTATAATTTAAAGATGCAGTATAAGATAATGTCAATAAATAATTATGTTTTCGTATTGTATAAGTCGTATAGACAGTCGAAGTTCTTGTTAGCTAGTCTCGTGAAGCGAGGAAAACCATTTAGATATATGTATTATTCCGAGGATGCAAGAAGGAATAAATGCAGCGAAGGTAAGAACACAGACATCAGAGTCTCAAAAAGCAAGAATCTAAGACAAGTACTGAAGCTGAGGAGTCAAAAAGAACTAGAATTGAAAGCAGCTTAACATTCAAATCTGATATAACTGAAGGCAATCAGGATCCCTGACATTATTCCAGAAAGCAAAGGCACCACCCAATGAAAGTCTGAACCCTTTTAGAGCCAGGTCAGCTTAACATTCACTTGGAATATTCTCTAAGCAAGAAAGTATTCGAAAACGTGTATCACTGTCTTACGGCGTCGCAGGAGCATTCGTGACCCAGCAACTAAGACATTTTAAGTTTGATTACGCTGTTGAAGGTAGATGGAGTCTCAACATCTGATACAGCTCTTTCCACTAAAGTTAGAGAAGTTGAAGTCTCGGGCAATTAGGCACTCCAGTATTATTTGAAGCGTTTAAGTTGAAAAATAATGATTTAAAAGCTGAAATTTAAAGTGTTTCAAGGAAGATAATGTCAGGGTAGGTAGCATACCCCCATGCGTCTCTAGACTGCAGCTTGCTTCCATGCAATCTTTTCTTAAACAAAGACAGTCAAGCAGGCAGCTAAGGCTGAATGTAATAGGTCGGTGGTGCAGGGACGGAGTACCCTGGTGCAGGGGGAGAAGCGGCTGCAGCTTCCGCCTCCTTTTTAGCTGCCTCGATCTGGGCAATGGCGTGGGCAGGCATGGGCGGACCCACGGGCAGCAGGTTGGACTCCACATTGAAGCCATTAGCGTCGGCCACGAAGGTGAACTGACCCGGAGTGCCGTCGGGGAAGGTGAACCTGTGGCCAGGAGACAACACCAGATGCAAGTTTACAACAGATATATGTACTACTTCCTATATAATAACATGATAATGTTCACCATGCAAGGAACTATAATTTCCACGAACCACCAAGTTGAACAATATGTGGCAAGTCGTTTATCGTCATGAGTATTTAGACACAATGCAGTTAAAGTGTGAACAGCTATGCAAGTGAACAAATGCACCGCATACACCAAAAGTGGCGTATATGTAGCTATGCAAGTGTTTCCAGTCCAAAATTGCCTTTCGTTCTGCTACCTTGCAGAAGTGCAGCACAGTTTGACAGTTAAGACAATCAAACTGACTAGCTTATAATGAGCGTACAGCTGACAGGCACTGAAGACAGCACCCGTAAGTGGAAGGTGCCAGTCTCTCCTCTTAAATGAGAGAGAAAGATCATTCATACACTGAGAACTGCCAGACTGAGGCGTCGAGGGACACGGATACTCACGACCATCCTCCCTGGGTAGCCACGGCGCCAGTCTCTCCCTGGGGGGCGCCCTGCTCCTGACGACTGCTGCCGTCAGCTCCCGCGAAGTTGAAGCTGTATTTCCTTCCGCATCAGGTTCCTGGCGTTCGTTTGTTGTGATCTCGACCTGAGGTTTTACGGCTTCTGGGGTGCCGTAGGTTGGTGGTGGTGGTGGGGGAGGCTCTGTGATGACGTATCCTTTAGGTGGGGGTGGGGGAGGAGGTGGTGGTGGAGGTGGTGGTGGGGAGGAGGAGGAGGTGGTGGTGGTGGGGGAGGCTCTGTGATAACGTATCCTTTAGGTGGTGGTGGGGGAGGAGGTGGTGGTGGGGGAGGAGGTGGTGGTGGGGGAGGAGGAGGAGGTGGTGGTGGTGGGGGAGGCTCTGTGATAACGTATCCTTTAGGTGGTGGTGGGGGAGGAGGTGGTGGTGGGGGAGGAGGAGGAGGTGGTGGTGGTGGTGGGGGAGGAGGTGGTGGTGGTGGTGGGGGAGGTTCTGTGATAACGTATCCTTTAGGTGCGGGTGGTGGTGGTGGAGGAGGTGGTAGAGAGTACTGAGGAGCGGCGATCGCCACCCCAGCCCCAGCAACAACAACAACACAAGCTGAAACACAACAAATGAACATTATATTCTTAGTTACAAACTCTTCCTTGACCTCTCAACGAAACCAATAGATTACCCGACTCCACCCGAGTCAGCGGCTGTAGGGACTGATAAACACATACAATGTATTAACCCCTACACTGCGATGAACGTCAATTGACACATCACCTTAATGTGAGTTATTTGTGCAGTTACAACGCCAATTAACTTGTAAGCGGACAGAGAATCACACGGCGTCCAACGTTAATTTTACTCTTTGCACTTCAGAAAATTAATAAAATTGAATTTTGGCCTTAGATCTTTTAAATTATTAAACAAAAACTGACATTTCGCTGACTGGCCAAGAACGTTTCTAAAAATATTCTTAGGTATTTTTTGTTCAGTCGTCCCTATTTAACATACATTTTCTTTCATATAAGAAAATAAAACAGAATATGGGTTAAAATATAAATACGAGAATCAAAATAATGAAGGCGTTTATACTTTAAAATGCCGCACTCTGGCTGCAAGATGGTTAACACACTCTGATGCTTGGAGTCTTAAGAGATGCATGCACAAACAACTTATAAAAGTAATTTAATCCTAATAGAATCCCCCCAAAAATATGTTCTCATAAAATAGTGAACATGGGAAGATGTCGATGCGTGTGCTGGCGATCGCGATACCGACAGTCGTCTGTTTCTTGGAGACGGTGACTACCGAAAACGTATCCTGGGTTCGTATCCTGGCCGGGGAGGATTTACTGGGCGCAATTCCTTAACTGTAGCCTCTGTTTAACGCAACAGTAAAATGTGTACTTGGATGAAAAAACGATTCTTCGCGGTGGGAATCGTATCCCAGGGACCTGCCCGAAACGCTACGCGTACTAGTGGCTGTACAAGAATGTAACAACTCTTGTATATATCTCAAAAAAAAAAACATGGAGCCAGATTCACGAAGCAGTTACGCAAACACTTACGAACCTGTACATCTTTTCTCAATCTTTGGGGCTTTGTTTACAATTATTAAACAGTTAATGAGCTCCGAAGCACCAGGAGGCTGTTTATAACAATAACAACAGTTCATTGGCAAGTATTCATGCTTGTAAACTGTTTAATAAATGTAACCAAAGCCGTCAAAGATTGAGGAAAGATGTACACGTTCGTAAGTACTTGCGTAACTGCTTTCGTGAATCTGGTCCATGGAGTTTGTCCCTTATTATACCCGACGTTTGTATTAGAGAAAAACACTGCGATATAGTGAACGACAAGCCAACAAATCCATCTGTGCGACACCTGTGTCAAGCCGTCACTGCTATATGTGTCACTGAGATAAACGTACTGTGCCCAGTAGACAGCGGGCGTGGCACTGTACCCAGCGCGTGTACTGGGGCCAGCTAATGGAGCACTGTGCCCAGTGTGTGTACTGTGACCAGCTAATGGGGCACTGTGCCCAGCGTGTGTACTGTGACCAGCTAATGGTGCACTGTGCCCAACTCACCGCCTTCATCCTGTCGGCGCTCCTGGGGTGACAAGTGATGCTCTCCCACCTCCCCGGCTCTTAAATACCCGTATTGCCTGAAAGTACCTTGAAGGTCCAAGCGGGGCGAGACCTGCATAAGTCTGTCCTCATCTGGTACAGTCGTTTAAGGTACCTGTATGTGTGTGTGTGCTCGCCTAAATGTGCGTGCCGGATCGAGGGTTGTGTCTTTAGCTCCCTCTCCCCTTTCTTTTACAACTCTCAGTAGCTCAATCTAATTATTTTCATTTGTTTTCTTGTCTTACTTACATTTTAAAATGTGTCTCGACTTCGATAACTTATTCATATAATTCATTTATTTGGGACTCTTAAACTGAAGAACTTCCTTGTGACATCTCTGTGATTCACTTGTCTTCAGTTTCATTATATTGCTCCGTGTCCTCACCTAGAATCTTGTATATAATTAACATGTTTCCCCTTTATTATGTATTTTCTCTAGTGGTTAGATTAAGTTTGTTTAGGGTGTCTTCCAAGCTCACCTCCACTTAGGAACGAGCTTTGTTTCATATCTTTCCACATTTTGTCTAGTGTTGATTTGTGCTTCTTTAGGTAGGAGTTGCATGCTGGAGCTGCATACTCAAGAGCGGGTCCCATATACGTTGTACACAAAGCGCTTGAGTGCCTTCTTTGTCCAAGTTTCTGAAGGGTTAGCCAGATTGGCATATTGGCATACGGGACATTCTGAGTGATTAATATAAACATTTCTTCTCTTGACTTTTTAGTTGTCTTATCCCAAGTCTCATTTTCTAAAGTGGGAAGTTGCCTTCCTTTGTACTGTTCTGTACTTGAACCCTTCTCACTCCTGTTCCATCCACATAGCTCTGCAGTTGTTTTGTTTAAAGTCCATTAACCATTATTAAATTAACGAATCTAAGCAAAAGTAAAATTTAGTTAATATAAGTACTGTATAAGTAAGTAATAACTTAAGTAAGTAAGTATAACTTAATATAAGTAAGTATAACTTAATATAAGTAAGTATAACTTAATATAAGTAAGTATAACTTAATATAAGTTATATTAAAATGATATAAATTTATCATTTAGTTCAGTTATTTCACTGATAATGTTACTTTATGTTTAGTAGAAAATTAGCATTTGCAAGAAAACAATTATTGAGCCTATGATCAGTATTTACATGGCATAAACACGAAGAAGAGGAGCAGTTGTTGTTGTTGTTAAAGATTCGCCACCTGGAACAAGAAGTTCCAAGTAGCACGGGCTATGGTGAGCCCGTAGTGGATGTTATGCTGGCAGTGGAGGCCTATAGGTAGGCACTAGAGAGGATTGAACACTGGTGCATTAGATGACCGAAGACCACTGGAAAGGTGGAGCCCAAGAACTGGTGCCCGGCCCTGCATGCAAGGGCGCGAGGACATGGCCATGCACACATACACATAGTTGCACGTGTGCAACATGTTCATGAGGTGTTATGAAAGTCAATTGCAAGTGAAAGTTCAGATCAGAGGAATGGTGTTATTATGTCTCACGCATTACAGGATAGTTCTTTCCTGATGCATGCACACACACGCACACGCACGCACGCGCTTGGCACCTGCTCTTGATAATTACTCGCTCAACCTTTTCAAAGAACCTGACGCATTTCGCTAGGAATATTTGCTTCATTAGCCCCTACAAACGTGAATTGTTCGGCACAGCGTTCGTGGCTTCTTGCAGGATCAGCGTTCGATTCCCGATAGTCCAGGTGGGTGCTCACCGTTTCTTCCTTCCATCCTATCCCAGCTCCCTGACCTAATATCCCAGCTCCTTGTCCTCATATCCCAGCTCCTTGTCCTCATATCCCAGCTCCTTGTCCTCATATCCCAGCTCCTTGTCCTCATATCCCAGCTCCTTGTCCTCATATCCCAGCTCCTTCTCCTGATATCCTTTCCAAGAGCGATACAGTGATGGCAGCTCAGTGCTTACTCCTTATAATTGCCTTATAATCTTTTAGGCTTCAAAATCTTGTATATAAATTTGCAATGTTTGGCTTTTTATTTATTTTTTTTGGTTATCGAATGCTCTTGCATCACTACTGTTGTTGTTTATGAGCTTTTTGTATTTCATTAATTTTTAAGTTCGTAATATTGTCGGAAAATTACAGTTACGTGAGGAAACTTGATGTAGTTTATGCTTAAGGAAAGGCGTTGTTATTATACTTAAGGAAACCAGTCGTTGAAATTGAAATTGAAATTGAAATAAGTTTATTGATGTAAAATACACACAAAGGGATGAGGTAGCTCATTACCAAACATTCTGAGAGATAACATATACATTTCCTCCTTCACAAGTAGTATGGTATCAGACGTACACACAAATACTTTTATGACCTAGGTAATTTACAGTTCCTTAAAGGGAACCTGTTGATGTTTGACCTTAAAGCCAGGCATTCGTGGGAGGGTTATTAAGGCCACTACAAAGCCTAACCGAGCAAGCAGTATGTAGACTCTGGTTCACAACATTGTCTAATACATTGCCAACATTGCTTCTTGATGTAAACTCGGTAAAGTTTATACATCAAGAAGCGGTATTTTTGTTTAGTCTTCCTATGGTTTAATAGTTCATGTTTGGTGTCTCCATCCTAGTGAAATGCGATCTTACTAATGTTAAATAAGTACCGTTTGACATTGTTTTGTTGTGTTGAATTGATCAGAGGGAAAAGCGAGATTCCAGATTAGTGCAGCCAGGAGCTCACATCAGCACAACTTGCACAATAATGAGGAGACGAGAGGCATTACGGACCAGGGGGGGGGGGGAAACTACAGCAGAAGTCATCAAGGAGGGCAGAGGGAGGCAGAGCTGCGCTACATAGCCTCGAGTCAAGCACATTACATCTCCCAAAACACATGTCATGTGCTTTTCAATTCAAGGTTGTCCTGGTTAGGGCGGCGGTAAAAGTATATTTCCCCTCTTAGGGATTCTACAGTGGAGGCAGCGGACAGAGAGGCTGACTGTTGATAGCTGTGGTGCACATGGGATGTGGTGCACATGGGCTGTGATGCACACGGGCTGTGGTGCACACGGCTAACGAAGCCAGAAAAGTTGGGTTTCAGAAGTATGATTGTAAACTTTAAACGGGTCTTGTTAGTCCAAATGCAAATAATCTCCACTATACGGTAAACCTTACGGTATTTTGCTAAGAAGAATGAGAACCGGACTGTAGGGGAGTTCTGGCATAACTGACAACCACTCCATGGAAGCCCTGAATGACAATGAAACCGATGCTTCTAATATTGAACAACATTACTCTTGAGATACCGATAGAGGGATTTCATGAAGGGTTATGTGAGGCTATAACCGCGGCTGCAATAGAACCATCTATATGAACCCAACTGAAACGACAGCCTTAGAGCCAGGTCAGGGATCAGGATATGAGAAGTGTTACTGGAGGCTAAATGGGCGGAGTGTTAACTGGAACGGAAGAGTCACTCCGGAGCCAAATGATGTCTCTACCTTCTAAGGAGGCCTATAGCAACCGGTACAGCAACACAGCGGAGATGAAAGGAGATTACATATAAAAAAGAAAACAAATTGTTAAGAGTAGGAAGCTACTGAGGCCATCTGAACACTTCGAATAGTTTTAGCTCCTCATTCTCAGTATCCTCACACACGCCCTCCTGCACTTACGGTCTAACCCGACACTCGCAAAGTCAACATTGCGAACACTAGAGGTAACTGGGTACAAGCCAAGGCTCCTCGTACCCTTGCTACAGTTTGGACTCAAATATTCGCCATAACAGTAGTAAAGTTACAATGTGTTTGATGCACAGTTTTGATAATCTAGAGCAGTTAGTGCTTCCAAGCTTTTCTGGACTCTCAGCCCTATTTTCGAATAGTCAAAAGACCTGACATCTTCTGTCACTCATTGGTGATTGGCAAAAATTGACTAATCAGGATACTCACCACTTGATAATGCTTGATGATTCAGAAATACTAGTCCTCAGATTTTAGGTTCCGTGATGATCCACCGCACAACATTTAAAGTAGTGAGTAAGGGGGACATTCAGGGGGAGACTCAGCTAGGTAATCTTGGCGTCATCATGCTCTCTACAAAACTTCAACTAACAAAGCACTGCACTCCCCTTCTGTGGTTGGTTGTTCAATAAATCCCTGAACTATATGCTTAACAGATCTTTAACCCTGTCCATGGAGGACAGAAGAAAATTTATATATATATACTGGTTGGCACTGTAAATGTGTGGCCACGTCTGAAGTAGAAAATAATAATGAAAAAAAAACAAAAACGCTTAAGGGGTTATTATAGAAAAACTATCTTCCTCGACCCTGAAACAATTTCTTAGACTCGATCGACGTATTAATACACAACTACTGTGGTTCGCAGTTCAGGTCTCAGCAACTCGACATGACACGGGTTTCTAGTGAGTCGACACTTGTCATGTCAGCGTCATGTTATTTGTTTTTCTCATGTCTTCACCGTAAGAAGGACCTTTCTCTAACCTTATTCCCACTACTGTGAATTAGCTTTTTTTGTAATGACAAACTTTTTCAGACTTTTCAGACTGAGCAGACTCAGTGAAGTAGAGTGTATTTCAGTTTACTTTAATAGCAAAACACGATGACTGCTTCCTCCTTAAGATAGAACAGCAGTGGACTTTAGAGTCAATATATTTCAATGTCTTCGGGAAATATACTTACAAGAAACGAGCTATTTCACTATTATCCCCATCATAATAGAATATGGCGAATAGTCTTTCACACAGGATTCAAGGTTTGAAACCTGTGGTTTCTTGAAGACAAGAGAATGATGAGCCGACTGCATCTTCCTGGACTGTCAGAGCGCCATGGACACAGTTCCACAAGTACCTGGACGCATGTTGAACTGGATAAGAAACTACACATCAAACAAGAAGCAGAAAATGACCCTGGAAAGATGAAAGTGAAGAGCCGTAACAAGAGGATGTTGTTGTTGTTAAAGATTCGCTACTTGGAACAAACAGCTCCAAGCAGCACGGGCTATGGTGAGCCCGTAGAACAAGAGGAGTGCCTCAACACAATCATGGGCGTGGCCGCAACTGATGCCTCGCCCGACCAGCGTCGAGAATATTGGAACCAGAATACCCTGCCAACTCGACATAGTAACTACCTACCTCAGCACATCAGTGCTGAGGTAGAACTGAGTATATATTGCTGAGTATAGAACTGCTATATATATTGTTCTATATTTTGTAGTCAGCTTCTTCCTACCTCTGAAGTTTCGAAGTTGAACATTTGTGCCAGAATATTTGATGGTCTAGTGTTGGGAATAAGGCCTCTTAGCCTCTAGAGGATTATTAAGGCCCCCAACAACTGTATATCGTGGAGGCCTTACTGACCAGCCAGCAAGCATACTTTTAGCCCACAATATAGACCAGGACTACACAATACGTCAGGCTGCGAGCAGCCGCGTCAAACAGCCTGGTTGATCAGTCCAGCAACCAGGAGGCCTGGTCGACGACCGGGCCGCGGGGACGCTAAGCCCCGGAAGCACCTCAAGGTAACCTCAAGGTAGGACTAAAGTAAACTGTATACATACCGTGAATGGTGTGTGCATAGTTACATAGTTCGCTGCACAGGTGTAGTTACTGACAAACTCTTCGTTTCGTTCAATAACGGTTGTCTGCAAGAATGACTGCTTCTAAAATATACTAATATATAATTTATTACATAGGGTACCCGGCGGTGCCCAGGTCGTGCTCCCCACCTATTTCCCTCTCTCTCTAGTTTCACTTCGAATCCCCTCCCCCCCCCCTCTCTCTCTCTCTCTTTCAGAAGTTGTAATATTGTTGCTTAAATGAATTCATGTTAACCTTTCGAGTAAACCATGCAAATTGCAGGGGGTTGCTATAGGTGCAGATATTTCTTAAATGGTGACACTTGGGCGACCCATGACTATACTTGGTTACTCATATAACCGTTTGTGTTTCATGTTGGACAGTTGGGTGAGTTGAGCCGCAAGGTCTCGCCTCCTAGTTTGGACAGACACACACACACATTCTATTTTATAGATGAAAAAAATATATATACATAATATAATACAATCTAATTTCATGTGGCGTTCTTTACGGTGAGCCATTCAGTTTGGAGTTTGAAAGGATCAATGAAGCTAATAGGCAGGTTTGTATATATATTTTTTGTTTAATCGTTGTAATTATATAATGCATGAAAAATAATAAAAGGCCGGCTACCCACTCGTGCCTTATATTGAAACTTACTCGTTCTTTGCTCGACCAGGAGGCCTGGTCGATTACCGGGCCGCGGGGACGATAAGCCCCGGAAGCACCTCAAGGTATCCTCAAGGTATCCTTCTTAAGTCTGGTTTAGTGTTAACTAGCCAAGACTGCACACATTTACTTTTCAGGAAAAAAATATGGAATTGTCATAGGTTTTGCACATACATAAATGGAGCGAAAGAAAGCACATGTGTCAGATAAATAATAATTTATTTATAATTTAAAATTACACCACTGTATAATTACAATAAATAATTACATTTAAGCACTGAATATCTCCAAAGCCGTCAAGGTCACTTGCTTGTGAGTTGTAGTTATTGTGGAAGTTAGGTTATGGGTCAGGTTAGGGATACAAGCAGCAAGGATCACAGAGCAGCTGAGATAAAGAGCATCTTAATGCTCAATAAGCAAGAATCTAAAGCAAGCACGCCTAAAGTTTTAAGACAGCAAGGACAGAAGGCAGTTAAATAATGAACACTGCTATTTTCAAAGGCAGCACTAATGTTAATCATTACTAGGCAGTTAGGAATTGCACAATTAATATTTAAGATTTCAAATCATAGTCAGCTAAGCTATCAATCACTAGGAATAATTTGTTCAGGCAACACGCTCCATTAGCATGTAATGCTCAAGGCTGGTCAACACTCCCCCACCAACACTTGACACTGGCCACACGCTAGCTAAAGGCAGGTCAGTTATAGTCTCGTCTCACACACTGAAAAGTTGAAGGCAGAGTGAAAAGTCATCAACTTTTAAAGACTAAATACCAAAGACAAAAAATAAAAGGTGAAAGCCAGGGTGGTTTATGCCAGGACCGGATAGATGTCTCCTCCACCTTTAGGTACGTCCACTACATGAGAGCGAACTTGAGTAACAGAAGAGGAGGCAGCTTCAGCTTCTCGTTCCACACGAACTGCCTCGATCAGGGCAATGGCGTTGGGAGGCAAGGGCGGGGCCACGGGCAGCAGGTCAGTCTTCGCACTGAAGCCATTAGCGTCGGCCACGAAGGTGAACTGACCCGGAGTGCCGTCGGGGAAGGTGAACCTGTGGCCAGGAGACAACACCAGACGCAGGTTTACAACAGATATATATGTACTACTTCCTATATATGATAATGTTCACCTTGCAGGGAATTATTAATTCCACGACCCGCCAGGTTGAACATGTGTGGCGAGTCGATTATCATGAGTCTGACATATTGCAGTTAGTGTTTAAACAGCTATACAAGTGTTTTCAGGCCAAAATTGGTCTTCTGCTACCGTGCTACAGGGCAGCCCAGTCTGCCAGTTAAGACGCTTACTAAGACTGGCTTGTGTTGCCTCATTCTAGTAAATATATTAGTTGAGGTTATAATACTTTCATTATAACAGGCACTGAAGGGGGCACCCTGGGTGGGTGGAAGGTGTCATTAGCTCCTAACTTGAGATCGTTATAACTGCGAACTGCCAGACTGAGGCGTCGAGGGACACGGAACTCACAACCATCCTCCTGGGTAGTCACGGCGCCAGTCTCTCCCTGGGGGACGCCCTGGCTCTGACGACGTCTGCCGTCAGCATCCGCGAAGTTGAAGCTGTATTTGTCCTCTGTGTCAGGTCCGTCGCGCTCGTTATTTACGATGACGACCCGAGTCTTCGCGGCTAATATAATGCCGCAGGTTGGTGGTCGTGATGGAGGAGATCCGTAGATTAGTGGGGAGAAGATGGTACTGAGACTAAAATGACGTGTCCAGTTGGTGGAGATGGTGGTGGGGAAGGAGGAGGGGTGGAGGGGGGGGGGTTGGTGAGAATGCTGACTTGC
>WNGS01159612.1:2502440-2513612 GCA_020271785.1 Procambarus virginalis
GTTACACTCTGTGAAATTTGACATTTAAAGAATGGAACTGGGTCTTCATGTTGGGTGAGCAATTGAATGTGTGCTCAAGACGTGTGTGTTTTGGAGATACCAACATAGACAGCAGCCATAAACTAGGAGGTTTATGCAGGACTTCAGCGACTTTTAGCTACTCATTACAACTAACGTCTGTGTTCCAGACAACAAACAGCGCCAACTAATCACAAGTGAGGTACAGCGAATGATAAGACAATGTAGCTGACTGGAGAACACTGCTAACTATCTGTGTCTCCACTGAGGGACAGCATGTGTTGCACAGTATCCCACCAATCTACTGAGGGCCGATGTGGTACTGCACAGTATCCCACCAGTCTACTCAGGGCTGGAGTGAGTTGTTCAGTATCCCACCAGTCTACTCAGGGCAGGAGTGTGGTTCACAGTGGCTAACTTACCACCTTCATCCTGCTGATGATCCCGGGGTGACAAGTGAGGCTCTTCATCCTGCCCAGCTCTTATATAGCTGGAGGTGGCTGAAGTGATTGTCTTGGAGCCGCCACGAGAACGTGGCCTGCATGCCTCTGTCCTCAGGTGCTCCAATCTCTATGTGTATTCACCTACAAGTTTTCACCTAGATGTACTAGACTCGATATACTCTTCTAGATGTACTCTCCTTGATGTGTTTACAGCCTAGAGGATCTATTCTTTCAATGCAGTAATTTGTTTTTACATCGTGCTACTGTTTTCTACTTTGAACGTTGCTCTCCCCTATCTACTTGGTCAATTCCCTTAAGAATGTTTACATCGGTATCATGTCTACTCTATTCCTTATTTACTTCAGTGAAGAGAGGTATGGTTTCCACTGCCTTTCTTCACAACTTAGTCCCTTTAGCTCAGGAACGAGTTTTGTTGCATATCTTTGGACCATTTTTTGTTTTATTATCTGTTTCTCTAGGCACGGGATTTCCATGCTCGAACAGCATACTTAATACGTCTCTGATGTAGAAACAACGACGTTTCGGTCTGTCATGGACCACACGACTTAATAATGGTCCAAGATGGACCGATTTAACTATCAGGGGAAAAGCGCCAAGCCATTACGACTATATAGCACTTGGAAGGGGTCAGGATAAGGATTTGGGATGGGGGAAAGTAGGGAATGGTGCCCAACCAATTGGACGGTCGGAGATTGAACGCCGACCTGCATGAAGCGAGACCAACACTCTACCGTCCAGCCCAAGTGGTTGATGGACCGAAACGTCGTTGTTTCTCAATCTTCTGATGTGTGGTTTAGTCATGTATATATAATATGCTTGGAATTCTTGTGTACAAGATCCTGAAGTCTACCTGGGCGTGTACGTGCGAGATTGACACGTGCTGCAGACGTTAGTTCTGTGGAAGTGTACTTCTGGTGTTAGGTTTAGGGCACTGGACCTCTACTGCCACTTATTGCCTGATGCTCTCAATGTCCATCTCAGTCTGTATGAAAATCAGGTTTTGCCTTACTGGCTGGTTTTACTGTCTTTGTGTTTAGATCTTAACATGATGCAATAGGAAGCACCTTTCTGCTGTTTCCACTAGTTTCGCTCTCCGTATCTCCTCCTCTCTCCTCCATTGGTTTCCAGCTAATTTAACCACGATTGAAATCTCCCATAATTTTCAGCTTCGCTTTGTATCAAAGGAATATTTCATCCAAACTTTGGATGATATTTATGCAAACTCTGTATTCTTATGTGGGTCTTCTGATGTTCACTGATGAATTATTCATTATTTTTCCCTTCACTTGTGATTGCTGCGACATCCTGTGCATGCTTGGTCTCTTCCTCAATACTGATTTCTTCAATGCTCCCGTCTCTTCTACCCAGTACTGCTGTTCCTCTACCTCCTCCCCTGCTTTCTTTCTCTTCATGCTGCCTGGTTATTTCTTGGGAATATTATGTTGTGATGATTTCAGTTATTTTAGCTTTAACTAGTATCTTGCTTGTGGAACTGTGTCCTTTCTTTAATTTAATTTACAGTGTTTCACATTCCATCGTCATTAGTGTACCAGATTTTTCAGTTCAATTTTGTTACTCTGTTCTCTGTCCTAGCAGATCCTGACCTAGATGTTGGGGTACTTGGTTCAGGTACAGAATGTGGGACGTGATGGAGGCGGGGGGGGGGGGAGGGAGGGAGCAGAGCTTTGAAGTGCAGGGCAGCAAAGTACTGTTGTTTGGTAGAGTAAGGTGTAAAGAGAGACGATGTGGTCTTGTTGGCAGAGTAGCGATGGAGATATGTTTTGGTTGGCAGGAATTGTTATGGACGATTGAGGGGGAAAGAGATGTTCCATTAACCTGGGTTCGAGAAGACTCGAACCGTGGACTCCACGTGTGTAAAGCCGAAGCTCTATTGGCCTCGCATCTCTTTTTCTTGGGGGGGAGGAGGGGGAAAAGAGATGTATTTAGTGGTAGAGGATTCTTGGCAGAGGTTTGGTTTAAGGAAGAAAGTAGTTATGGCGCCTTGACTTTGCTCTCTGTCGACTCTGGTTTGTGTTAGTAACTGTCTGCTGGCCTGGTTACTCTTCTATGTTATCTTGCTTTCTTGTTATCATTTTTTCTCGTTTCTTACTCTTAAAGAAGCTGGACGAGTCACCCTTCATGCAGGTCCGCGATAAATCCCTGACCGTCTAAGTGGGTTGGACTCCATTCCTCCCCCCCCCCTCGATCCCATTCCAGATCCTTCTCCTGATCCTTTTCGAGTGCTATATAGCCTAATGGCTTGGTGCTTTATCCTGATAGTTCCCTTCCCCTCTGATAGGATTACATTCCCTGTCTGCTTTCTAATGTTTATGGAGTTTGCTATTTGCAACCTCCATCATCCTTTCTCAACTACCTTACTTCTTTTGTAACTACTTCGTCTCATTTGTTCCCATTTTCAGGTTCAGGTCCTCAAATTTATCATCGATGGGTTTTAACATCGCTTGACATTTGCCATTATTAACTGCTTCCTTGGCTTTGGTTTTCCGAATTTTATATACAAACTTAGCAAGTTCTCCTTCACATTTCTCATTTCTGTTTACAGGCCAATCCTATGGGCACTGATATAGTACAAATTTCCTTTCCATTTCTGCAGTCTATGCAAGCTCTCTTAATACTGTTTATCTTTGACAAGCTTTCAAAGCTGTCAGTCAGTCAGGCAGCCAGCGTCTGGTAGGCACCAGACCTCAGACGCCAGAGCTTGGCACCAACAGTTGAGCAATATACCTTGGCACCGTGCGTGTGACTTCCAAATTATTTGTGCAGGGTTGAACTTCAGCTCCTGACCCCGCCTTGTAAACGCTATTTGAAAGCACGGATTCAGTTCCTGAGTTTCTTATATTCCGTTCACGGCAAGAAATTATATGGACATATCACGTCTATTATTCGTCTTGGGACTTTATGATGGTCCGTTGTGTTAGGGACTTGTGGCCGTATATCAGTACTCAAGTTATCCATAACATGATTTCCTCCTTCAAACTCAATCCTTTAATTATGATTTTCCTGATTACAAGCTTCGTCTAGATTTCCAGACATTCTTACTTCTTTTAAGTACACAAGGCGCTAAATAAATATGACACTGAGGAATGTTATCTGAATTTTCTCTTTGAAATGATGTTGGACACATCTTATTGGGGCAGAAGTAATCACAAACTCGCATGTAATGCTCAAAAATATTTATTTATAATTTAAAGATACAGTACAAGATAATAAGGTCAATAAATAATTGTTTTCTTATAACTCCTAGACAGTCAAAGTCCTTGGCAGCTCGAGTCTTAAGACTGTCAGCTTAGGCATAAGGTATTCGGAGGATGCAAGAAAGAATAAATGCAGAGAAGGTAAGATCGCAGGGAATAAAGTCTCAAAGTATACCTAAGACAAGTACTAAAGCTAAGGAGGCAAAAGAATTAGAAATGAAAGCAGATAGCACTAAATTTTAAGGTAATTGAAGGCATCAAGGATCCCTGACATTACTTTACCGGGAAGCAAGGATACCACCCAATTAAAATCTCATCTCTTTAAAGACAAGTCTGTTTACCATTCATTCATAATATTTTCTGAGCAATAAGGTATCCAGGAGCCTACGTAATCCAGTAATTAAAGCATTCCAGATTTGGTTACAATACTGAAGGTGGGTAGAGACTCAATAACAGGTGATACAGTTCTCTTTGGCAACAAGACTGTTCAGGATAGAATGAAAAGTCTGTTTTACATGAAAAATAATTAGAAGCTGGAATTCAGTGATTCTCGGAGGCTAATACGTAGACTCCTCCATGTGTCTCTACACTGCAGCTTGCTCCCATGCAGTCTTTTTCGTAAATAAAGACAGTCAAACAGGCATCTAAGGTTAAACGTAATTGGTCGGTGGTACTGGGACGGAGTACCCTTGTGCAGGGGGGGAAGCGGCTGCAGCTTCTGCCTCCTTTTTAGCTGCCTCGATCTGGGCAATGGCGTGGGCAGGCATGGGCGGACCCACGGGCAGCAGGTTGGACTCCACATTGAAGCCATTAGCGTCGGCCACGAAGGTGAACTTACCCGGAGTGCCGTCGGGGAAGGTGAACCTGTGGCCAGGAGACAACACCAGACGCAGGTTTACAACAGATATATATGTACTACTTCCTATATATGATAATGTTCACCTTGCAGGGAATTATAATTTCCACGACCCGCCAAGTTGAGCAATGTGTGGCGAGTCGTTTATCGTCATGAGATTTAATCCACAGTATAGTTAGTGTGAACAATACAAAACACTTGCAAGAATGCAAGTGTTTTCAGGCTAAAGTTGTAAGTCTCGAGTCTGGCATTCTACTGACTGGCTCGTGTAGGCTCACTCTAGTAAGTGAAGCTACTTTCACTGACAGATACTCAAGACAGAACCAGTGAGTGGAAGGTGCAAGTCTCGCCTAAGTGGGACATTATTCTAGCCAGACTGAGGCGTCGAGGGACACAGATACTCACGACCATCCTCCCTTGGTAGCCACGGCGCCAGTCTCTCCCTGGGGGGCGCCCTGCTCCTGACGACTGGTGCCGTCAGCACTCTCGAAGTTGAAGTTGTATGTTCCTGCCTCGTCAGGTCCCTCGCGCACGTCAACTAGGATCTCAACTGGGGTTTTGCAGGGGCTACTGGAGCGCCGTAGGGTGGTGGGGGTGGGGGAGGTGGCGGTGGTGGAGGAGGTGGAGGTCCGTATGTTGGTGGAGGGGGTGGAGGAGGAGGAGGGGGTGGTGGTGGTGGAGGAGGTGGAGGTCCGTATGTTGGTGGAGGAGGGGGTGGTGGTGGAGGAGGGGTGGTGGTGGAGGTGGTGGTGGTGGTGGGGGTAGAGAATACTGGGGAGCGGCGATCGCCACCGTCAGACCCAGCAACAGCAGCGTCAGCTGAAATAAATGAAAACTAAATGTTTAGCTGTCTTGCTATAGTCGCTGGCAGTGGAACTAGAGAAACACATGTAGGGTATTAACCCTTAAACTGCTACATATACCAGTTGGTATATGGTGGTACGCAGACACGTCACGTCCAATACAACTTTAGCACTAAAGGAAACAGAGTATAGTTCTAATTATTTGTCCCTTAAATTGCCGAGAATTTCATCTCCTTAGCTGATATTATAATATAATAATTACAATAATTAATCTATGCTAAACTGCTCCTCTGGTGAACCATATCAGGAAATTCCGTTGGTCAACTCGGTGGACAGAGGCTGTTACACTCTGTGAATTTAACATTTAAGAATGGAACTGGGTCTTCATGTTGGTGATGAGCATTGAATGTGTGGTCAAGACGTGTGTGTGTTGGAGATACAAACATAGACAGCAGCCATAAACCAGGAGGTTTATGCAGGACTTCAGCGACTTCTAGCTACTCATTACAACTAACGTTTGTGTTCCTGACAACAAACAGCGCCAACTAACTCACAAGTGCGGTACAGCGAACGATAAACAATGTAGCTGACTGGAGAACACTGCTAACTATCTGTGTCTCCACTGAGGGACAGCATGTGTTGCACAGTATCCCACCAATCTACTGAGGGCCGATGTGGTACTGCACAGTATCCCACGAGTCTACTCAGGGCTGGAGTGAGTTGTTCAGTATCCCACCAGTCTACTCAGGGCAGGAGTGTGGTTCACAGTGGCTAACTTACCACCTTCATCCTGCTGATGGTCCCGGGGTGACAAGTGAGGCTCTTCATCCTGCCCAGCTCTTATATAGCTGGAGGTGGCTGAAGTGATTGTCTTGGAGCCGCCACGAGAACGTGGCCTGCATGCCTCTGTCCTCAGGTGCTCCAATCTCTATGTGCATTCACCTACAAGTTCTCACCTAGATGTACTAGACTCGATATACTCACCTAGATGTGCTCTCCTTGATGTGTTTACAGCCTGGAGCTACAATTCTTTCTATTCAGTAATTTGTTCACCCGTTTTTGTCATATTTATATTTACAACTGCACCAAAGTGGCTTTGACACCGCTCTCGTCCAGTATGTTCTATTTATTTATGAAGTTTAACCTGAAAAAGTTCTTTCTAACCTCTCTGATTCATTTGTCTCCTGCTTACAGTTTTTACATCGTGCTACTGTTTTCTACTTTGAACGTTGCTCTCCGTATCTACTTGGTCAATTCCCTTAAGAATCTTTACATCGGTATCACGTCTACTCTATTCCTTATTGACTTCAGTGAAGAGAGGTATGGTTTCCACTGGCTTTCTTCACAACTTAGTCCCTTTAGCTCAGGAACGAGTTTTGTTGCATATCTTTGGACCAATTTTTGTTTTATTATCTGTTTCTCTAGGCACTGGATTTCCATGCTCGAACAGCATACTTAACACGTCTCTCATGCTTAACACGTCTCTCTTACTTAACACGTCTCTCATGCTTAACACGTCTCTCATACTTAATACGTCTCTCATACTTAATACATTTCTCATACATAATGTCTCGCATTCTTAATACGTCTCGTATAAGATGTATATATAATATGCAGACGATGAGTCAAAATAACGTGGCGGATGATATGATGACCAGACCACACAACCAGAAGATGGAGAAACGACGTTTCGGTCCGTCATGGACCTCATGACTTAATAATGGTCCAGGATGAACCGAAACGTCGTTGTTTCTCAATCTTCTTATGTGTGATTTAGTCATGTATGTATAATATGCTTGGAATTCTTGTGTACAAGATCCTGAAGTCTACCTGGGCGTGTACGTGCGAGATTGACACGTGCTGCAGACGTTAGTTCTGTGGAAGTGTACTTCTGGTGTTAGGTTTAGGGCACTGGACCTCTACTGCCACTTATTGCCTGATGCTCTCAATGTCCATCTCAATCTGTATGAAAATCAGGTTTTGCCTTACTGGCTGGTTTTACTGTCTTTGTGTTTAGATCTTAACATGATGCAATAGGAAGCACCTTTCTGCTGTTTCCACTAGTTTCGCTCTCCGTATCTCCTCCTCTCTCCTCCATTGGTTTCCAGCTAATTTAACCACGATTGAAATCTCCCATAATTTTCAGCTTCGCTTTGTATCAAAGGAATATTTCATCCAGACTTTGGATGATATTTATGCAAACTCTGTATTCTTATGTGGGCCTTCTGATGTTCACTGATGAATTATTCATAATTTTTCCCTTCACTTGTGATTGCTGCGACATCCTGTGCATGCTTGGTCTCTTCCTCAATACTGATCTCTTCAATGCTCCCGTCTCTTCTACCCAGTACTGCTGTTCCTCTACCTCCTCCCCTGCTTTCTTTCTCTTCACGCTGTCTGGTTATTTCTTGGAATATGGTGTGATGATTTCAGTTATTTTAGCTTTAACTAGTATATTGCTTGTGGAATGTGTCCTTTCTTTAATTTAATTTACAGTGTTTCACATTCCATCGTCATTAGTGTACCAGATTTTTTCAGTTCAATTTTGTTACTCTGTTCTCTGTCCTAGCAGATCCTGACCTAGATGTTGGGGTACTTGGTTCAGGTACAGAATGTGGGACGTGATTGGCGGGGGGGGGGGGAGGGGAAGCAGAGCTTTGAAGTGCAGGCAGCGAAGTACTGTTGTTTGGTAGAGTAAGGTGTAAAGAGAGACGATGTGGTCTTGTTGGCAGAGTAGCGATGGAGATATGTTTTGGTTGGCAGGAATTGTTATGGACGATTGAGGGGGAAGAGATGTTCCATTAACCTGGGTTCGAGAAGACTCGAACCGTGGACTCCACGTGTGTAAAGCCGAAGCTCTATTGGCCTCGCATCTCTTTTTCTTGGGGGGAGGAGGGGGAAAAGAGATGTATTAGTGGTAGAGGATTCTTGGCAGAGGTTTGGTTTAAGGAAGAAATAGTTTATGGCGCATTGACTTTGCTCTCTGTCGACTCTGGTTTGTGTTAGTAACTGTCTGCTGGCCTGGTTACTCTTCTATGTTATCTTGCTTTCTTGTTATCATTTTTTCTCGTTTCTTACTCTTAAAGAAGCTGGACGAGTCACCCTTCATGCAGGTCCGCGATAAATCCCTGACCGTCTAAGTGGGTTGGACTCCATTCCTCCCCCCCCCCTCGATCCCATTCCAGATCCTTCTCCTGATCCTTTTCAAGTGCTATATAGCCTAATGGCTTGGTGCTTTATCCTGATAGTTCCCTTCCCCTCTGATAGGATTACATTCCCTGTCTGCTTTCTAATGTTTATGGAGTTTGCTATTTGCAACCTCCATCATCCTTTCTCAACTACCTTACTTCTTTTGTAACTACTTCGTCTCATTTGTTCCCATTTTCAGGTTCAGGTCCTCAAATTTATCATCGATGGGTTTTTAAACATCGCTTGACATTTGCCATTATTAACTGCTTCCTGGCTTTGGTTTTTCGAATTTTATATACAACTTAGCAAGTTCTCCTTCACATTTCTCATTTCTGTTTACAGGCCAATCCTATGGGCACTGATATAGTACAAATTTCCTTTCCATTTCTGCAGTCTATGCAAGCTCTCTTAATACTGTTTTCTTTGACAAGCTTTCAAAGCTGTCAGTCAGGCAGCCAGCGTCTGTAGGCACCAGACCTCAGACGCCAGAGCTTGGCACCAACAGTTGAGCATATACCTTGGCACCGTGCGTGTGACTTCCAAATTATTTGTGCAGGGTTGAACTTCACTCCTGACCCCGCCTTGTAAACGCTATTTGAAAGCACGGATTCAGTTCCTGAGTTTCTTATATTCCGTCCACGGCAAGAAATTATATGGTCATATCACGTCTATTATTTGTCTTGGGACTTTATGATGGTCCGTTTGTGTTAGGGACTTGTGGCCGCATATCAGTACTCAAGTTATCCATAACATGATTTCCTCCTTCAAACTCAATCCTTTAATTATGATTTTCCTGATTACAAGCTTCGTCTAGATTTCCAGACATTCTTACTTCTTTTAAGTACACAAGGCGCTAAATAAATATGACACTGAGGAATGTTATCTGAATTTTCTCTTTGAAATGATGTTGGACACATCTTATTGGGGCAGAAGTAATCACAAACTCGCATGTAATGCTCAAAAATATTTATTTATAATTTAAAGATACAGTACAAGATAATAAGGTCAATAAATATTTGTTTTCTTATAACTCCTAGACAGTCAAAGTCCTTGGCAGCTTGAGTCTTAAGACTTCAGCTTAGACATAAGGTATTCGGAGGATGCAAGAAGAATAAATGCAGAGAAGGTAAGATCGCAGGGAATAAAGTCTCAAAGTACCCTAAGACAAGTACTAAAGCTAAGGAGGCAAAGAATTAGAAATGAAAGCAGCTAGCACTAATTTTAAGGTATTGAAGGCATCAAGGATCCCTGACATTACTTTCCGGGAAGCAAGGATACCACCCATTAAAATCTCATCTCTTTAAAGACAAGTCTGTTTACCATTCATTCATAATATTTTCTGAGCAATAAGGTATCCAGGAGCCTACGTAATCCAGTAATTAAAACATTCCAGATTTGGTTACAATACTGAAGGTGGGTAAGACTCAATAACAGGTGATACAGTTCTCTTTGGCAACAAGACTGTTCAGATAGAATGAAAGTCTGTTTTACATGAAAAATAATTAAAGCTGGATTCAGTGATTCTTGGAGGCTAATACGTAGACTCCTCCATGTGTCTCTACACTGCAGCTTGCTCCCATGCAGTCTTTTTCGTAAATAAAGACAGTCAAACAGCACAGCATCTAAGGTTAACGTATTGGTCGTGGCTGGGACGGATTACCCTTGGGCGGGGGAAGCGCTGCAGTTTTGCATCCACCTTACGCCTCGATCGGGCAATGATGGGCAGGCATGGGCGACCCCGGGCAGCATTTGGCCCAATGAAGAATTATCGCGGCCACGAGGTGAAATTACCCGAGTGCGTCGGGAGTGAACCTGTGGCCAGGAGACCACCAGACGCGGTTAAACAGATATATCTGTACTATTCAATATGATAATGTTCCCAGCGATTATAATTTCCCGACCCGCCAATTTGAGGCACTGTGTGTCGATCGTTATCGTCATGAGATTAATCCACAGTATAGTTAGTGTGAACAATACAAAACACTGGCAGAAGCATGTTTTCATGCTAAGGTAATCCGATTGGCCTTCTACTGTGGGCTCATTATGCCACTCTATATTCAGCTACCTTCCCTGAAGATACTCACGACGACAGTGATGAAGGGCAAGTCGCCAAAGGGACATTATTCGAGCCGACTGAGGTCGTGAGGACAACGGACCTCACGACCATCCTCCCGGGTAGCCACGGCTCCCCTCTCCCTGGGGCGCACCCTCTGACCGACTGTTGTCAGCTCTCAGGTATGTGCCTGCCCGTCAGGATCCTTCGGCAAGTCCACTATATCTCAACCGGGGTTTTGCGGTGGCTAGGAGCGCGTAAGGTGGTGGAGGTGGGGGAGTGGGTGTGGAGGAGTGGAGGGGTTGGTGGAGGGGGGAGTAGAGGAGGGTGTGGTGGTGGAGGGGTGGTGTGGTGGAGGAGGGGTGGTGGTGAGGGGGGTGGTGTGGGGGGTGGTGGTTGTGGGGGAATACTCCCGGCGATCGCCACCGTCAGACCCAGCAACAGCAGCGTCAGCTGAAACATGAAACTAAATGTTAGTGCTGCTCTAGTCGCTGGCAATTGGAACAGAAAACACAGTAGGTATTAACCCTTCAACTGCTACATACCATTGGTATATGGTGGTACGCGGCCACAT
>WNGS01159612.1:2541743-2597819 GCA_020271785.1 Procambarus virginalis
GGAGCTCTTTGACCCAATACCTTAGGGCATTAGGGAATTTATGCTTGATTCCTATTTTCTTTAGAAAATCAAACACTACTTGGGTGACACCTATAAGTTTGTTCAGTTCAGAGTACCGAGTAGGATCAATTACCAAAGTCCGAGGTGGTTCTGGGTTCTCAGTGGGAACAGTAACATTGGTCACAATGACTTGTGGCTTTTGTTCAGGCCACTGGTCGCTGATTAGCCACTGAGGTCCATTGAACCACATCTCTGCCTTTGTTAATTGCCGTAAAGTCAGTCCTCGGGAGAGATAGTCAGCTGGATTCTCTTTTGTGGGTACATATCTTAGTTTATACCCTGCTGACAACTCTCGTATTTCCTTAACGCGGTTACTCACGTAAGGATTCTTACTGTTATTGTTCTTAACCCACTGTAGTACTGCCTCATTATCTGACCAAACTACTGTTTCTTTAAAGTGGATGTGGCGTAAGGCCTTGATCAAATAATGAGCCAATCTTACTCCTAACAGTAAGGCTGTTAATTCCAGTTGTGGCAGTGATCTTTTCTTTAAAGGTGCCACTCTGGCCTTTGATGTGAGCAAATTGGCTTGCCCATTTGTGACCAGGTAAGCTACTGTTCCATAAGCCTTTCCTGAGGCATCACAGAATACATGTAGCTTAATTGGTTCTTTTCATTTACTACTGTGTTCCTGGGGAACTTGACAGACTCTAGGGTACTTAAATCTTTTACTAAACCTTGCCATTTTTCTTGTAGGGCAGGTGTTAGAAGATCATCCCAGCCTATCTTTTGTTGCCAACATTCCTGTATTATCAACTTCCCATTAATCAGTACTGGGCTTAATAGTCCTAATGGGTCGAAGGGTTTGCTGACTTGTGATAGTAATTTTCTCATTGTTAAGTTAGTGGTATCAGGCTCCACTGACTTGATTGTCAACTGATCTGTTGTCGTGTTCCATTCGACACCTAGTACCTTTGTCATCTCGGGTACCTGGTAATCGGGAAATTCAGTTGAGATCAGTTGATTTAATTTTTCATTGTTAGAGACCCAAGATTGGAGAGGCATATTGGCTCCCATTAATTCTCGATTGGCCTCATGGTATATGTCCAACAGTTTACTTTCACTGTTGGTTGTACCTTGAAAATTATCCACATACAGGTTTTTGCTAATTTCCGTCTTGTTTGGGCTATTGGACTTCTTCAAGTGCGTATCCAAGGTAGCTTGGAGCAGAAAAGGAGATGACGTGGCGCCAAAAAGGACAGAGGCAAACCGGTAAGTGATTAATTCACTGTTCGGATCGTTAGGATCCTTAATCCATAGGAACTTTGTGTAGTTCCGGTCTTCTTCTTGAAGACCTACCCTAAGGAATGCCTTGCTGATGTCGGCCGTATATGCATAAGTCCCAATACGGAACTTTAACAGCACGTCGTAAAGCCTTTGTGTTAGGCTAGGGCCAGTTTGAAGACAGTCGTTTAACGAAACACTACTCGGCCTCATTTTAGCACTGCAATTAAATACTATCCGTAATGGGGTAGTTGCAGAATTCTTCTGTACACAATGATGTGGTAAGTAGTGACCTTCCTTTGGGTTATCATTTGTAACAACTTCGATAAATTTGTCATCGAGTTGCTTCTGTATTATTTCATGGTACAACTTCAAGTTCTCAGGTTGTCTTTGTAAGCGCAACACCTGTGATCTCAATTGGTTTTGTGCCATAAAATGGTTGACGGGTAGCTGAGGGTGATTCAGCTTCCATGGTAGCCTGACCCAGTATTGATTATCTCTGTATATAACTGAGTCCAGGTATTGTTTGTAAGTCCAGTCATCATCTGGGCTAGGTTGTTCAGGGACAATGCCGAGAGTTGCCAGGTCCCATAACTTGTGTACAGGGGGATCAAGCTCTTCCTCGGACATGTCTCTGAGTTGCAGTGGAGACTGGTCTCCTAGTCATGCAACCATTACTGGGTTGGCATGTTGGTGTTCTACAGGTGCGGGTTGGTTTAGCCGTAATACAGGGCCTGTTAGCAAATAGCCACCTGCAGATGGTAACACGTTCATACCGTGTTTGTATTCCTTTCCTTTGATAAACTTATGGTAGACATCTGATCCCATAAGGATTCCAATATTGGAAAGGTTATCTGTTGTGATTTTATCAGCCAAATGAATTCCCCTTTTTTCTAGGAATTTGGCTGTTGTCCCCAGACCATATACATATAGATCTGTTGGGAATCTATCTACTACTAGAGCTTGTACATTTTGTTCGTAACCTCCTAATCGTACTTTGGGTTGTACTACCTTGAAAACTCGGGCTCCTGAGTCAGTCAGGAATCCTGCTATGTTTATTCGTGTCTCCTCTACAGGTGTAAGTTTCAGGGTATCTACCAACTCTTTGGATATAAAGGTCAATTGGGACCCTTGATCAAATAATCCACGTACGGTGGCTTTGTTCTCTCCATTTCTAATGATCAATCGTGCAGTAGGTAGAGCTGATTTATGTTTAGACCTTGTTGAGAAAACACTTATGTCAGGTAGCACAGTACAAAGCTGTACTGAGGTGTTAGTTCCTTCCTCCTCCTGTGGTTTGGCAGACTTTGTACTTGAATCCCCACAAAGTGCTGTATGGTGTTGACCCTTATGGCACCTATAACAGGTGCGTATTGTTGATGTGCAGCTGTCGGGATGATGTTCCCTTATACACTTGGTACATCTATGTAACTCCTTGAGTCGTTTTATGCGTGTTGCACGATCGGGGTATCGTCTGCAATTGTACATGGAATGTGATTGTTCACAGAACAGACATGGTCTCCAGACGTTAACAGTATCTTGAGGAGTCACCGATTTGGGTGACGCGTTACCTGTAGGTTTGGAGGTACCAACTGCGTATGTGCCCACACTGCCTTGTCTCCACTTTGGGGAGGGAGAAGTTGTTTTAGATTTGTTTGGAGTACTGTTTGTACTCTGTTGTTTACTATTAGTAGTAGACGAAGGTTTAGATGTCGCTTTTTCATCTGGGATAACTCTTTCTCGTTCTATGATGGTTTGTAACCCCTTTGTAATCTCTGTTACTGTCAGATATGACTTTCCATACAACACAAACAACTTATCCAGGATGTCCCTGGGTAATTTGCGAGTCATATGGACTTGGATTATCCAGTCTGATTCATCCAAGTTTACTTTATTTTTAAGTGCCTTAAGCAAAGACTCAAGCTCCAATCTAAAGGCTTGGAGTGAGACTGCTGTATTATTTGGATGTTTAATATCTAACAGCTTCTGGGTTAAAATTCTGATAGTCCTTTCAGGCTTCGCATAGTTGTCCTTGAGTAGTTGTACAGCATTGTCATAATCGTCATCTGTGTGATTCAGATTACAGACTACCTGAAAGGCTTCATCCTTCAAGACACTCTGTAAATACGTAAACTTTGTCGTCTTTGGTACATTGACATTAGAATCCACAGAATCGACAAATTTGCTCCAGAAATTGTCCCAATTCTCGTCCTCTGTTCCAGAAAAAGTTGGAAGACTGAGTGATGGTAATTTGACTTCTGGTGCTGTCTGATTCTGGGTAGTTGTAGCTGCAACATTTATATTGGCCTTATGGGCGTTTATCAAATCTTCATAACGTTGAATTAGTTCAAACGTTGCATCTTCATAATCAGAGTGTTCTTGGAGAATGTTGTTCATCGTATCTTCATCAATACTAGAATTGTTCAGTATATCTTGATACTGTTTCATTTGTTGCAACACACGGTCATATTTGTTCCGTGTAAGCTTAAGATAGTTTTCCAGTGCTGCATAATTAACTGGAGTTTGATTACTCATGTCTTCACATTTGTTAATCTGCCTTGTGAGATGCCCCTTTAAGGCCCTAAGGGTTAATTTTACATTTTGGAGTGTAGACATCTTGAAAGTACTCGCTAGTCGTATGGACTTTTAACTATTTGGCACTTGAATTAATAAAGCAACTAGTTTCCGAACTAGAGCTGTTTATCATTTAAAATATATACTACTGTATAATCATACACGCTATAATTTGAGTGGTAAGCCTGTATCAATGCTGGTATTCCGCAAGTTAGCCCGTCATTATCACTCTTGGTTGGTACAGAGACACAGGTTAACACTCAAAGGTGAAATGATTATAGTTAAATTATACCTATAATTATATGTATGAATATCAGGTTGACAACACAACTCGGGTTGTCATGAATACTGCATAAAAATATGTACTTGCTAGGTTGTAATATATGTTCAACTCTAGACAAGTGTAAAAAATTCTTACCCTTACACCAGGTTAGCACAATAAATTAAACTAGGTTGCTGTACAACACCAGCCTAAAATGTCCTACCCTTGTGCAAGAATTTGCTGTAAACAATGTGGTATGCAGTATGTAATGGTGCAATATTAAAGTAATGTTTATACTTAAATTAAAAAAACATTTATAAGTAACTTATAAGTAAAGTAGCCTCTTATCAACCTCTTGTAATGAAAAAGGCACAATAGTTCTTTGGCATAGGCCTCAGAACAATAATTGTGCTTTGTTGTAGTTTTGTTTGCTATGAGATTGAAAAGTTAGGCTAGAAAATGTAAATATAGCAATGTCTTTCTGCTATAATATTGCACTACTAATGTATATCAGGATTTTATAACTAGATGCAATGTACCTACTGGTTAACTGTAATAATCATCCGGTTCGAAGGACCATAATTTATGTGGTAAAAACTCCAGGCAGTATATCTCCTTTTAATTGACTTCAATAAATTAAAGTTTATCTTATTTTTTCTTAGTAGGTAAGAAATTGAGTGGACTGTATGTACTTGTTAAAACTGCCTGAAATTAATCTCACACAAATTGGGGGGGACAATTTGTAGCTTAAACCACTTTGTAATGGCTCCTTCTTAAACTACAAATTGTTTACCTAAGTTTAATTATATTATTTTATCATACCACATATGGTGGTCTAATCTACTATTATTTCAACAATTATTACTAGTTATGAATACTACTACTACAATAACTAGAATGGCCTTATCTGAGCCTGTAGTAAGGGCCCACTAAGGCTGTGTCATGGTAGCATCTATGTGGGTGTGGCCCTGTGCCTCATGGTGCCAATGGCGGCTGTGGAGGCCTTCAAGGCTGGCAACAGCTAGGTACATGTGTAGTTCTACTGCTCAGCTACTTGCTGTTCCAAGTCACAATTTACCTGTTTGGGATGCAAGGAGTTAGTACATTTCCCTAAACATATCAATACAGGTATAACATGGTATGTGAGGGCTGTAAAAATGGGGTACACGTACATGGTGTTGGTGTTGTTCATATATTGTAACCGTCTTAAATTTGATATTAAAAAGTGCACTAGAATAATAAACAAATACTTGGTAAGACGGATACTGGAGTGCTCTCATTTGTAGTAGTGATGTTGCTGTGGCAGTTTCTTAAGGCAGAGTAGGTCTATCCTGTGGCCATTATCACAACACACACGCGAGCTCCATTGTTATTGTTTTCGTGTGAGCGTGGCGTCTGTAAGAGACGCTCTCCCTCCCTTGTTCCAATATTGTGTTCTACTTCTAAGTTAAATTTACGTTAACAAGGGAATCAAGCTATATTTTGGTGTTAATAATTATATTCAGTCTTATTGAACACTTTTTTATTCAATTTAGACATTAAACTGTTGTATGAACAGTGGTTTAATAATGTAAATACTGCGGCGACGTCGATGACGTCACGGAGTCTCCCATTCTCTAATTTTAAGAGGATACTGTTAAGGGAAGACTATACTATTTGTGTATGAGTGTGTCGGTTTCCCGACAGATATCACGCCAGACCTGTCCCCTGAAGCCCACATCAAGCGGATAACATCAGCGGCATATGCCAGGTTGGTCAACATAAGAACAGCATTTAGGAACTTGTGTAAGGAATCCTTCAGAACTATGTTCACCACATATGGCAGACCAATCCTGAAGTATGCAGCTCCAGCATAGAGTCCATATCTAGTCAAACATAAGACTAAACTGGAAAAGGTTAAAAGATTTGCCACCAGACTAGTACCGGAACTGAGAGGTATGAGCTACGAGGAGAGACTACAGGAATTAAACCTCAGGTTGTTGGAAGACAGAAGAGTTAAGAGGTACATGATCACCACATACAAGATTCTCAAAGGAATTGATAATGTAAATAAAGATAGACTATTTAACACAAGGAGCACATGCACTTATGCAACACAGGTGGAAATTAAGTACCCAAATGAGCCATAGAGTCATCAGAAAGATATTTTTTAGTGTTAGAGTAGAAGACAAATGGAATGCATTAGGAAGTGATGTGGTAGAGGCTGACTCCATACACAGTTTCAAGTGTAGATATGATAGAGCCCAATAGGCTCAGGAACCTGTACATCAGTTGATTGGCAGTTGAGAGGCGGGACCAAAGAGCCAGAGCTCAACCCCCCGCAAGCACAAATAGGAGAGTACACACATTGGAGCTTAGTGGCTGAGTGGACAGCGCTCTTGATGCGTAGATCTAGGCACCCAGGATCGATTCCGGGCCATGGTGGAAACAAATGGGCAAAGTTTCTTTCACCCCTGATGCCCCTGTTCACCTAGCAGTAAATAGGTACCTGGGTGTTAGACAGCTGCTACGGGCTGCTTCCTGGGGATATGTGTGTGTGTGTGTGTGTGTGTGTGTGTGTGTGTGTGTGTGTGTGTGTGTGTGTGTGTGGAAAAAAATAGTAGTTAGTAACAGTTGATTGACAGTTGAGAGGCAGGCCGAAAGAGCAGAGCTCAACCCCCACAAGCACAAATAGGTGAATACACACACTGTCGTAAAACCCTATACCATTTACTAATATTAAATACAATAAGCAGATAATATTGCTGCTGAGTTGTAAATACAAGTTAACCATAGAAAATGTTGCCTGTAGTGGAATTTTCCATCAATAGAAAACAAGATATCATTGCCACATAGCACTATAATTTCACCAGCTATTCTGTTGGGAATTATGCTTAATACAGCAGTCTTTCAACTTTTATCATCATAGAACCATCTCATTTGAATTAACTTAATTATCAGTACCAAAATAGAGTAAATGTGACCTTTCTACCATTTATTGACATCTGGACAAGGAGAGCCAGAGAGTCAGTGGTAAGAGGTCAGCCATTGTTAAGACAACAGGTCGCTGGAGTGAGTTCAGCTCCTATTATTCTCCCTTGGATGAAGTGGTATGGAGATCAAATTTGTACTTCTTCCACCATCAAAACGCAGTCAACATCTAAACAAGGGAAGTGTCTTTCCGAAATCTTATCTAATCATTTCTGGCCAGTAATGTCAGGTAGGTAGGATTAATTCTGATTAGGACATGGGAAAACGACTTAAACCAGGTAATTATTCCTTGGTCCTTATCTTATAAATATTATACCAATATTTCCTCTGATATAGCTGTCATATATATAGGATTCTGGCTTTACAGCAAGTGCCCTGACAGGACCAATAGAAGAGGCAAAAATTAATCTTGGTACATCAGTACATGGGTGGTGATGCTAGCCTCAACCACGAGGATTATTTGGTGCCATCATTCTTGTTTATACCTGGTGGACTAGTCCTACCATACAATAATATAAGACCTCCAAATTTTCATTACTAATATATGTAGTTTAATACTGTAGTTTGATTGGCTTCATATATATAAATTTAATACAAACCACCCCCCCTAATGTGCAAGGCGTCGATTTGTGAGAATATTGCAGAAATACAGTCCACTAAACATCATATAAATTGCTATCGAATATAAATTCATATAAATTAAATAAATTTAAATCTCACAGGTCGGTTCCCCACATTATATGGTCCTTCGAACCGGATGACAGATTATTTGGTCCTTTGAACCAAGATAGCACAGAACCAGTTCGAATCTCCCAAATCATTCAAACCTAGATGGTCTAGAGAGCTAGACTGTCATCAAGTTAAATAAACTAGTGTAAAATTAGTGAACAATATATTGCCCATCACAGAATGTGACCTGCCGCATAGCCTCGAACGAGCTCATGAGCCCCTCAGAGCGGCTTCACGGTCACTCACCAATTCTCGTGGAGTGTTATTCGTAAAGTGACAGCTCTTATTTTAAAGCCAGCCAAATTAGAGGCCGTGCCCTCGCAAGTTCATCCACGAATTTTGTGGTGTTTATTTGTATATTACACTAGTTTTCACAATACAATATTTACTATTTGCCAACCCACTACAGGGTAGGATATAACATTGACTAGAGTTTATTGATAACCTAGTCCCCTATTACCATTGACTAGTTGAACTTTTTATTGTTCATCCTAGTCCCATTTTACCATAGTCTAGTTGTATTACATTGAACAACCTAGCACCATTAATTGATGGTGCAGACCCTATTTTGGGTGTAATTAATACCAGCTCGAGTTGAGATGAGTATTTATAATAATTTACTTAAAATCATTGCACATTTTGAGTGATTAATTAGTGTCTATACCAACCTTGGGTGATAATTGAGGAGCTAACCTAAAGGTACTTCCAGTGACACTGGTTTATCACTCAAATCATTAGTCTATATGATTCTATATATATAATGTGTATTAATTTTAAGGCTAACCTCTAGAAGAGGTGGGATTATAGCCTAGTGATTGCAGAATTTTACCCTAGGCTACTCAATCAGTACTTGTTCAACATTATGAGCAACTAAAGTCCAAGCCCCACAAGGCTTAACCAACTAGCCAGCATGGATAATGCAGGGAGAATGAAAAGAACCCTTGCAGGTCTTAAAGGCCACTTAACAAGACAGTTCAAGAAATGTGAAGATTTGTCACAACAATCTCCAGTTGATTATGCTGACCTGGAAAGCTATTATCAAGCAGCTACAGGTAAATTTGAGCAAATCAAATGCCAAATAGCAACATATGTGGCTGAACTTGCCAACACCAATTTATCAGAAACAGAAATAGACGACATTATGGTTGATCTAGCGAGTTATGAAGATCACACTCAGGCCACGTTACAGCTTTTCGTGAAAATAATTGCCCAGAACAAGGCAACAACAACAATTTCATCTAATCCGAGTCAAGCTGAAGGTCGACTCCCTCCAATTAATTTACCCACTTTCTCAGGAAAAGATGAGGAAAATTGGGACGAATTATGGAACAAATTCGTTGATCTTATGGACTCAAAACCATCTTTACCTAAAAGTAGTATCTTATCTTATCTTCTTATCTTCAAGGCCAATTATCAGGTGAGGCTAAAACAGTAGTATCCCATCTGAGATTAACTAACGACGGCTATGATCTGGCAGTATAACTCCTCAAGGATAATTATGGTGATCCAAAAGTAAGAACATCACATTTAGTTCATGAGCTGTTGCATTTACCCCTTACCGGAGGCTTCAGCTGATTCACTCCAAGTCTTCAAGCTTGGAGGTAGAATCAATGATCAAAGCCCTCAGCCTGACAGTCAATACTAACAGGGCTGAGTGGGTCGCGAAAATTATTGTCCAGGAGAAAATACTTAGGGACGTATTGAGACAAAGGAGTGCTCATTACAATAAAGTATCTTATCCATGAATGAACTATCTGAGGGTTTATATTCAGTAATCATCAATTACGAACACATGACAAATTAAAACCACCAAGCAAATCTTCAGACACCAATAGTAGTAACCACAGAGTACCAAAGATACTCCATATCAATCTATACAATATAATTCAACACCAAAGTGGAACAGTGGCAGAGTGGGCATGTATGCAGTGGGACCCTCCAAGTCTATAGTTACTGTGTCTCCAAGACCGTAACTCCAAAGGGTACTGGAAGCTATGGAACATGTTCTGCCAAGAGAAAACATTCAATGTACCACTGCCCTAATTTTCCTGAATGTGACGCCCGTGTTGGGCGACTCGGAGAGTTGCAACATTGCACGAGGTTCCTCAGGAAACATAACATCATCGACTGCGAAACCCAATTACACACATGTAATAAGTGTAACAAGGGTCAGCACCATGCAGCGTTGTGTGAAGACACCAAAACAAAGTCTCCAAACCCCAAGGTGGAAGATAGCATTCCCACCACAGTACTGTACTGCATGGTGCGACAGACAACCAGTGTCCAATCAGCAAATTCCAAAGGAAATACGACTTTACCTACTGCCCAAATTACCATCCGGAATAAGAGGGCCAAGGTCCATACCCGTGGGTTGTTGACCAAGGGTCCCAGAGAACATATGTCACTAAAAAGTTGGCAGATGAACTACAATTAAGGCCTGTNTTTTTGCCTACTAATGTGCTTATTGTTTCTGACAAGATTCACGACGAAATACCAAAGCGCGCAGTCTACTTGGAGGCCTAGAATTTGCAAATGTTCTGAATAAACCAGTTAATTTATTGGATACACTCTCACCCGCTGTACAAGACGAGTATCTGGCGCCTTTAATTTCGCACGTCAAACAATCTGAGACACCGATCAATCACTGTACTCACTTATGTGCGCTTGTATGGTGGGCCTCTGATCCTGGGACACCCGCCTTTCAGTCACCAGTTTGTCTATTACAGTAACTGTTGCCCTTATCATGCACTCTTTAATCTATGGATGGAGCTAGCCTTCGCTACATCGCATTTAGCTCATGCTTCTTGCTCACTACTCTTTCACTGACGAGGCGCTTCCTTACATCTCTGTGGCTCATCATCTGAGTTTCTTCTTCCCTCGCGTGACCTCTCTACTGATGCCTCTCTTTGCTGTAAACATTTCACTTTAGTCCCCCCCCCCCAACCCGTCAGTGCCTCCGGGATTCTTCTATGTCGTAACCAGGTCATCTTTTTCCTTTCTCTGCGTTGGTGAGGTCTCGTTCGCTGAGCCTTCTCTCGTGGCTCATTTCTCTTAGTTCAGGAAACTAGTCATATTGAACAGATCTTAGACTTTATCTGTTCTTGCTTTGTATTTTTACAGGTTGGGGTTTTCACGTGACTGCATATTATAGTAGTGGTCTAACATACATAGAACGTAGTGTTCTGTAAGCTTCCTTGTCCAGTTTGCCTTTATGTCATCTTAAAATTTGCATCCCTCCCAAAATCTCATCACCATGCATTTGTTTGTACTAAAGTCGAGCAACCATTTCTCAGAACATCTCTATATTTCGCTGCCTATTTTGACATCTTGTCATAGAACTCTAGCCACATTAGCAGACATGTCTTTCCTTCCGTCAATCAATGATGACTCTGTGTCACAAAATATGTAATTTCAGGATCTCCTGATTATTTATGCAGGATCTACATGATATACATGTACATGTTATAGGCCTGCTGGTTACTGCCTCCAGTCTGTTTTCTTCTTATAACTATGTATGCCCATTAGTAGTCTTCTAGCTGTCTGGCAGTTCTTCCCCTCTAAAATTAAGCCTTGTAGATTTTTTAATAAATTTTCTTAGACCTTCAGATAGTTTCTTTTGCATTCATAAAAGGACTTTGGTTCATTGGCTTTCAGTTCGTCATAAAGTTGTTTGTTCTCCTCACCTGCTGTAGCTACCATGTTTGTTAGTTGTTCACTTCAGGGCGTCCTGCCCTTTGTCTCTTGGAGATGGTCAGATTGTAGTTTCAGTGCTTTCTGTAAGACTGTTAAGTTACTCGTATGTTTACTATTCCTTTTCTGTCTAAAGGCTGTCTGTCTGTCTGTCTCTCTCCTAATGCAAACAGTAGTTGTTTGGCTTTTATTAGTCTAGATGCATAGTGATTTTCGTGTTGATAGCCTTCTCTGTGGATTATCACAATGTGTTCCTTTATCTCAAACACACACACACACACATCCTTGAGTTCTATCTCAAGCAATCACAGCATCTACATGTCCAACATAAACTCTCCCCAGTGTCATTTTTATCTTCACATAGACGAAGCCATAATGTAACCTTTTATAGAAGCATTATAAAATAATATATGCAGTTAAATACCCCAAGAACTAGTATTATTTAAAAATATAATTCTTAACATTATTCATATAACACTTTGTTAGGAAAAAATGCAATCGGAGCCTTCGTTGCTTCGCGACTTCCTTACTCGCCTTACCTCGCGACTTCCTTACCCAGCCTTTTCCTTGCTTGCCAATTCACCGCAGGACTTACACAAGTCTATTACATGACCCGCGTTTGTCTGAGGCCGTCACGACCCTGGCGGTGATGGTACGGCCGGGTATATAAGCCTCGACTCCGGGGCTCACAACACCACCACTCACTTGGAGCTCTCAGCTACACCAACATGATCCTGGTAAGCTCCTGACGGTCAGGGATATATATATATATATATATATATTATATATTATTATATATATAATATATATAATATATATATTATATATATATATATATATATACACCGAGGAGTGTATACACCATTTCTCGGTGTATGAACACTGAGAGTTTCCTTTAGGCCTGGATTGTATTGGGACTAAAGTATACTTGTTGGTTAGTCAGTAAGCTCTTGTGACGGTCTTAATAACCCTCACACAGTTGATAGACCTTATGCTCAAAAACCAACCAAGCTTAGAACTTTATTAAAAATCTATATAAAGAACTAATACAAACTTCACACGTTTAGGTTCTTGTTTGAATCACTTTTTCCAAATACTTTTTCAGTGGGAATAAGAGTCTTCCTCATTTACTGTTAAGGTCGAGTCTATACCTGATATTGAAGTGAGAAAACGGTAATGTTTACATTTTTATTCTGTATCTGCTGCAGAAGGCTGTATTGTTGACCTTGGCCGCTGCTGCGGTGGCCGAGAAGCTCCCGTCTTATTCTTACCGAGCCCCGAGCAGAGGAAGTGGTGGACTTGGAGGGGCTGGTGCAGGAGGCTTCGGGGCCGCTGGAGGAGCTGGTGCAGGAGGCTTCGGGGCGCTGGAGGGGCTGGTGCAGGAGGCTTCGGGGGCGCTAGGAGTGGTGCAGGAGGGTTTGGGCCTCTGGAGGAGCTGGTGCAGGAGGCTTCGGGGCCGCTGGAGGGGCTGGTGCAGGAGGCTTCGGGGCCGCTGGAGGGCTGGTGCAGGAGGCTTCGGGCCGCTGGAGGAGCTGGTGCAGGAGGGTTCGGAGCCTCTGGAGGGGCTGGTGGAGGAAACTTCGGGGCCGCTGGAGGAGCTGGTGCAGGAGGCTTCGGGGCCGCTGGAGGGGCTGGTGCAGGAGGCTTTGGGGCCGCTGGAGGGGCTGGTGCAGGAGGCTTCGAGGCCGCTGGAGGGGCTGGTGCAGGAGGCTACGGGCCGCTGGAGGAGCTGGTGCAGGAGGTTTCGGGGCCGCTGGAGGGGCTGGTGCAGGAGGCTTCGGTGCCGCTGGAGGAGCTGGTGCAGGAGGCTTCGGGGCCGCTGGAGGAGCTGGTGCAGGAGGCTTCGGGGGAGCTGCAAGTGGAAGTTCTGTTAGCGGAAGTTACAGACCATCAGGTCCTGTTGTGCCCATCCTGAGGGACGAGCGTCAGGGACCTGATGCGTACGGCAACTACAACTTCAACTTCGAGACTGGTGACGGCATCAGTCGTCAGGAGCAGGGCGCTCCTCAGGGCCCGACTGGCGCCGTGGCATCTCAGGGAGGATGGTCGTGAGTATTCTATGCTAAACTATTACATAATGTGAAAAAACTTTACTAAATTTGTCTTCATAGCCTGAGATATTAGACAAGAATCTTCGTTAAACATGAATCTAATTACAGTATTTGGCGTTGCAGATTCACTTTTCCCGATGGGACTCCAGCGGTCTTCAGCTTCGTAGCGGATGAAGGCGGTTACCGCGTGGAGTCTGACCTGCTGCCCACGCCCCCGCCTCTCCCCGCCCACGCCATCGCCCAGATCGAGAAGGCTCGTCAGGAAGACGCCGCCGCGGCTGCTTCAGGTGGTCGCGGGCCATATGCGGCTGCGTCAAGCTCTGCTTCTCAGATTTCTGGAGCGTCTTCAGGAGGCTTCGGTGGCTCCCAAGCTGGAGGCTCTCAAACCGGAGGCTTCGGTGGCTCCCAAGCTGGAGGCTTCGGTGGCTCTCAAGCTGGAGGCTTCGGCGGCTCACAAGCTGGAGGCTTCGGCGGCTCACAAGCTGGAGGCTTCGGCGGCTCACAAGCTGGAGGCTTCGGCGGCTCACAAGCTGGAGGCTTCGGCGGCTCTCAAGCTGGAGGCTTCGGTGGGTCACAAGGTTCTACGGGAGGTTTTGGAGGTGCATCCGGTGGAGGCTTGGGAGCCACTCCTGTGGCTCCCAAGAGGACATATGGCGCCCCATAAGCCTCGTCCCATCTCTGTTACGCGAAGCGAATCACCAAGTCCTCATATCACAACCTCCGTAGATTTTTCTCGTAAGATCTCCCAGTATCGTAGATATTCTGTTGTTAATCATATCACCCAAGTCTCGCTTTTCTTACAAAATCTCTCTTTCTAATATGTCTTTTTATCTTTACTCATTACTGATAATGTTATTGATTTTATCCAAATAAAATATTGTGAAGAAATAATGATTCTTATTAGCTGGATGATAAATCGTTAGATTTTCATTCTCATTTTTTTTTGTATTTATACAATACCAATAATGTGTAATATTTGTGAGAGAAGGAACTGAAGCCCTGTGCTTGCCACGCTATTTGATATACTGAAAAGCAAGGCTGTGAACTAAGATTATATGCGTTCCTACCACACCTGACCTTCCAAATGCTCCTCTTTTTCCCGATAATCTCCAGAGTCTTAGATGAAACCTTAGGTGATTCCAAAAGCACTTTCAGAGCCTCTGAAGGTTCGAGTTGTGATGAACAAGGGAGACTTTGTTGTGTCTATTGTTCCTTCGTTGTGTCTATTGCTCCTTCGTTGTGTCTATTGCTCCTTCGTTGTGTCTTGCTCTTTTGTTGTGTATGACCAGCACTCCATTCTTTCTCTTCCAGGAGTATGGGTTACGCCCCATGTTCCCCTCCTTTTAAAACTTGACCTTCTACCGTATGTTATTCCTTCAGAAACATAACCAATACCCCCATGTTTCTTTTTTCAGGAGCACGAACAAATCGCCCCATGTTTCTGCTTGCAAGAGCATAATAAATCGCCCAATATTTTCTCTCCGGGAGTGTAATCAACTCCCTCTGCTTCCCCCTCTTGGAGCGTGGCTCACTTCCCACGTGACAATCTTTAAGAGTATAACCACCAGGAGCTTGGACAAACACCCCATGAAAGCCCCTTGAGATGATTTCGGGGCTTAGCGACCCCGCGGCCCGGTCGACGGGAGTTTAACCCTCCCTCCTCCAAGTTTTTCTCTCAGTAGCATAGGCATCCATCAGTCTCAGGAGACTATGGAGTTGCGCTCTGGTTGTCGGTCTGGAGTGGCCTCTCCAGGGCGCAAAGCCAGGGTAGGTTGATTCGGGGGAGAAGCTGTTAGTTATGCTCTCTCAAGAGCATAACTAAGTTATGCTCTCTCAAGAGCATAACTAATACCCTATGTTTCCTCCTACCACTACCCATATTTACCCATTCAATTTTATTCGTCAATCTGTCAAAAATCTATTTTATTGTGCTTATTTCAGACTGATAAGCACAGTTTTCAGTTCAAGTTATATACAATTATAACAAGACAATCTGACATTTACAATGATTTCTTCTACAAAAAATATTCAAGATGAAACTTCATGTGTCAATAGAGAATTTCAAGCAGGTACAAGAGTCGTGTGTAACATGACAATGAAGCGTATGAAATTCCATATACAGGAGTTCTATCATCAATGAGTCACTTATCATACACAAGCAAAGTCTAATCTCCAAGCAATGCACAAATACAAGTTGCTATGCACATACCAGCTGTCGTTCAGAGGCCAAATGACATGGACATACAAACTCCATAGAACAAGCAATGGAGTATGGACTCTAGCATATATTACTGGCACTTGAATCCAAAATCAGCTGCTATTCACAAACAGTCTTTAATCTACAAGGAATATGCCATCCGCAAGCCCTCTGCCACCGACAAGCCATCTCTTATCCACAAGCAATCCGCCATCCATAACCAAACTGCCATACAAGAGCAATCTGCCATCTATAGACTAGCTGCTCTCCATGAACACATCAATCCTCGAACAATCTGTCATCCATGAACAATCTGCTTACTACAAACCAGCTGCCACTAAGAAGCACTCTGACTTCTACAAGCATCATACCCTTCACAATCAATTTGCCATCTAAAAAAGCCATCTGTCATCTACATGTAAGCATGAGCAATCTGCAATGAACGGTCAATCTGTCATGCACAGACTAGCTGTCATCCATTAATTTCCATAATTCAGACATAGCTTCTATGCTTTATTATTTTTGCATAGAAATGTAACCAATTAAGATGCACGTTGTAATATTAAACAAATTAGTTTCGTCATTAAAATTTTGAAGCTAAAAATTTGTGAATGCTGAGCCAATTTGCTCAATTGGCTCAAGATTCAGTGTATGCATGTATATTATATATATATATATATATATATATATATATATATATATATATATATATATATATATATATATATATATATATATATATATTATATCTATTATTGCAACTCTCATATATTACTGGTATTTATTGCATATAACTTAAAAGGAAACAACATATCTTCAAAATATTTTATTGGTATAACATAAGTAACATAAGAAGTAAGGCAATACAAGGCTCTGCTATGATAACAGTGGGACTAGAGACCAGAATATCTCCAACAGAAATCGCGATACCCAGAAGGATATCTGCAACAGAGACCTGAGGAATAACCAGCAGGATATCTACAACACAGGCTACAGGTATACCCAGAAAGATATCTCCAACAGAGATCACTGAGCTACTCAAAAGGATATCTGAAACAGAGACCACAGAGATACCAAGAAGGATATCTGCAACAGAAACCTCAGGAATAACCAGCAGGATATCTGCAAGAGAGACCATTGGGATGAACAGCAGGATATGTCTACCACAGAGATCTGAGTGTTTCATGAAAACGTCTCTGGAACAAGGTTAAGACAACACGTCTCGTAAGATAACACGATAACATTAAGATAAGATAGCACTCGGTGATACAGGATACAGAGAAATGCTCTAGGGGGGCGCCATAGATCCTGCAGGAAGCCGCAGGAGCCGCTCCCAAGCCTCCAGTGGTCTTCAGCACCTCCTGGTGAACCGCTGAAGCCTCCAAGCTTGTGAGCTACCGAGGCCTCAAGCTTATAAGCCTGCAGCCTGTGAGCTCCCAAAGCCTGCAGCCTGTGAGCTCCCTAAGTCTCCAGCCTGTGAGCTCCCTAAGCCTGCAGCCTGTGAACTCCCGAAGCCTCCAGCTTGTGCGCTCCCTAAGCCTCCAGCTTGTGAGCTTCCGAAGCCTCCAGCTTGTGAGCTTCCGAAGCCTCCAGCTTGTGCGCTCCCTAAGCCTCCAGCTTGTGAGCTTCCGAAGCCTCCAGCTTGTGAGCTTCCGAAGCCTCCAGCTTGTGAGCTTCCGAAGCCTCCAGCTTGTGAGCTTCCGAAGCCTCCAGCTTGTGAGCTACCAAAGGCTCTAGCGTGTGAGCTATCGTAGCTTCTAGCTCGGGAAGCATCGAATTTTCTAACATGTGAGCTCCCAGAGCCTGCAGCTTGTGCGCTACCGAAGCCTCCAGCTTGTGCGCTACCGAAGCCTCCAGCTTGTGCGCTACCGAAGCCTCCAGCTTGTGAGCTCCCGAAGCCTCCAGCTTGTGAGCTCCCTAAGCCTCCAGCTTGTGAGCTCCCATAGCCTCCAGCTTGTGAGCCGCCGAAGCCTCCAGCTTGTGAGCCGCCGAAGCCTCCTGCTTGTGAGCTGCCGAAGCCTCCAGCTTGTGAGCTCCCTAAGCCTCCAGCTTGTGAGCTGCCGAAGCCTCCAGCTTGTGAGCTCCCTAAGCCTCCAGCTTGTGAGCTCCCGAAGCCTCCTGCTTGTGAGCTGCCGAAGCCTCCAGCGTGTGAGCTCCCTAAGCCTCCAGCTTGTGAGCTCCCATAGCCTCCAGCTTGTGAGCCGCCGAAGCCTCCTGCTTGTGAGCTCCCGAAGCCTCCAGCTTGTGAGCTCCCTAAGCCTCCAGCTTGTGAGCTCCCGAAGCCTCCAGCTTGTGAGCTCCCGAAGCCTCCGGCTTGTGAGCTCCCTAAGCCTCCAGCTTGTGAGCTCCCTAAGCCTCCAGCTTGTGAGCTCCCGAAGCCTCCAGCTTGTGAGCTCCCTAAGCCTCCAGCTTGTGAGCTCCCGAAGCCTCCAGCTTGTGAGCTCCCTAAGCCTCCAGCTTGTGAGCTCCCGAAGCCTCCAGCTTGTGAGCTCCCGAAGCCTCCAGCTTGTGAGCTCCCTACGCCTCCAGCTAATGCGCTAGAGAAACCTCCAGCTTGTGAGCTATCGTAGCTTCTAGCTTGACTGCTATCAAACTCACTAACGTGTGAGTCATCGAAGCCTGAAGCTTGTGAGGCGCCGAAGCCTGCAGCTTGTGAGGCGCCGAAGCCTCCAGCTTGTGAGGCGCCGAAGCCTCCAGCTTGTGAGGCGCCGAAGCCTCCAGCTTGTGAGCCGCCGAAGCCTCCAGCTTGTGAGCCGCCGAAGCCTCCAGCTTGTGAGCTGCCGAAGCCTCCAGCTTGTGAGCCGCCGAAGCCTCCAGTGCCTGCCCGTCCAAATCTTCCACCTGTTGAACCTCCACTTCCTTTGCTGGAGATTCGGTATGAATAAGACGGGAGCGTCTGGGCCACTACGGCAGCCACCACAGTCAACAATACAGCCTTCTGCAGCAGATATAAAATAAAAATGTAAACATTACATTTTCGCCAGAAAGAACGCTTGATAATCTTTTCAAAATAACTTTTAGACTCGACCTTATTAGTGAACTAGTTACATATTCCTACTGTGAAAGTTATAATGAACAAAATTATACAATAATAAAAGAATATATTCAATAACTAGCTGTACCCGGCCACGCGTTGCTGTGGCTCAGCAACACATGTGCGTTGCTGAGCTACAGCAACCTTTCCCTGTATCCGGGCGCCTGACAGCTGAATGGACAGCGCTTCGGATTCGTAGTCCTGAGGTTCCGGGTTCAATCCCCGGTGGAGATGGAGACAAATGAGCAAAATGTTTCTTTCACCCTGATGCCCGTGCTACCTAGCAGTAAATAGGTACCTGGGAGCTAGACAGCTGCTACGTGCTGCTTCTTGGGGAGGGGGAGGGGGTGTAACAAAAAGGAGGCCTGGTCGAGGACCAGGCCACGGGGACGCTAAGCCTCGATATCGTCTCAAGATAACCCAGTCCTCCCAACCATTCCTCACTCTCCTGTCCCTTTGTCCTCCCCACCATCCCCCACTCCACCCTCTCCTCGTTCTCCTAACCTTTCCCCACCCGACTGTCATCTTGTCCTCCCTATCATCTTCTCGTCCTCCCTACCATTCCCCCATCCCCTCGTCCATCCCACCATACCACACGCCCCTGTCCCCTTGTCCTCCCCCAACCCGTCCTCGCAAATTCATATAGTCAATATTGACTTATTAGTTACGTGCATAGGTGGCATACTAAACATAATAGTTTCCCTTGAAAAGCTTCATAGAAAACACCGACCTTACCTAACCTACTTAGTATGTTAAAATAAGCATCTTATAGCTTCATAATTACAATTGTTGTTTAACCTATTATAGGTATAGGTTAGGTAATAATTGTAATTACGAAGCAATAAGATGCTTATCTTAACATATTAAGTAGGTCAGGTAAGGTCGGTGTTTTCTATGAAGCTTTTCAAGGGGAAACTATTATGTTAAGTATGTCACCTATGCACATATTTAATAAGTCAATATTGACTATACGAATTTGCGAGGACGGGTTGCCTCCCCACCATTACCCCCTCTCCCCTGTCCCCTCGTCCTCCCCACAATTACCCATTCCCATGTCCGATGCATTCCCAAATGGTCTGATGTTCCCATCAGAAAATTGGGAACATTAAATAATCTGATGTTCCCATCACTGAAATATGAGAAAAACCAGTCAAAAAACATAATGAAAAACAATGCAAAAATAAAAAATAAACTATATTCACATAATGAATGGTATGGTAAACAACACAGCTCAATTCCAACGCATTTCACACAAAATAATTAAATAAAAATGAAATTAAATCGAAATCTATAAAAATTCAATTTGTCAATGCATTCGGAAACGTTGAAATGGAATCTTAACATATTTAGTATAGCATGTGTTGCTCTTATGTACAACAGATGGTGCTGTTTCTTAAAAAAATGTTTTTACCTGTCACAAGTGTGGCATCTATACTTATGCTTACGAAATGAATGGTATGGTAAACAACACAGATCAATTCCAATGCAATGTCACATAAAATAATTAAATCAAAATGAAAATAAATAAAAATCTATGAAAATTAAATTATTAATGCAATCGGATACATTGAAATGGAATCGTAACATATTTAGTATAGCTTGTGTTGCTATTACATGCAACAGATGGTGCTGTTTAAAAAAAAAACGTTTTTACCTGTAACAGGTGTGGCAGTTATATAGTTGTATATATAAACATGTGCTTATTCGATTGGAACGTTGTGTCAAAATTTCAAAGCAATCGGTGAAGAAATTTTAGGGATTACAGAGTGTGTTGCCTTACGTCCAACAGATGGCACTGTTTAAATAAAAAAAACATGTTTTTTCCTGTCACAGGTTTGGCATGTATATAGTAGTATATAAAAACACGTGCCTATTCGAATGCAACGTTGTGTCAAAATTTCAAAGCAATCGGTAAAGAGGTTTCGAAGATTTCCCTCACATGAAAAATACGTGAAAAAACACAGTTTTCCAATAAAAGCATGTTTTTTCCCCGTCATACACGTAACATCTATATAGTATGTATATAAAAACCCGCTCGGATGCGAATGGAACTTTGTGTAAAACTCTCAAAGCAATCGGTGAAGAACTTTCGGAGATTAGCGATTTTGAACAAACTAACATTTACATTTTTATTTATATAGATGAACAAAATTATGCAAATAAAAACTATTCATATCCAATTTGTATTTTTTTTATAATGAAACATTAGTAATTTTTTATATAATAAACATGAAAGACCTTGACTGGTGTTGGACTCGAGACCTCAGACCACCAGCAGGCTCATTTAGCCACCATTACAGTTTACTGAACAACCAGCAAGTATTTTTAGTGCCGAATACAATCCAAGCCAAAAGTAAACTCGTAATGGACATACACCGAGAAATGGTGTTATATATACACTTCTTGGTGTATATATATATATATATATATATATATATATATATATATATATATATATATATATATATATATATATATATATATAATGGACGATAACGAAACACTGATCATTTGTATGCGGAAAATCCACAAAGAAATAGGAAAGGAAGATGAACGTTTCGGCTGTTTAAAGCCGTTGTCAACACCAGACCCTGGTCTGGTGTTGACAACGATGAAACGTATATATATATATATATATATATATATATATATATATATATATATATATATATATATATATATATATATATATATATATATATATATGGGGGTACCACCTCTGGTGCAATTGTGGGGACCCATAGCCTCTAAGAAAAAAATATAGAGTATTCAGAGAAGACCTTGTGGATTCTGACTGAACACTTTCATATTTTCTTCTTCTACCACCCCTATTCTTTTTACATATATCCCTGACTGTTAGGAGCTTACCAGGTTCATGTTGGTGTAGCCGAGAGCTGGAGGTGAGTGGTGCTGTTTGAGCCCCGAATCTAGGTTTATATTCACCGTCAACGCCAGGGTCGTTATAGCCTCACATCAAAAAAATTATAAGGAAAACAAAAGTGTTATGCAAGAGTTGGGGTGAAGCATGTGCTTTTTATATGATAATGTATCCTAACAATATGGATTTTTTCGCCGGTAGTAGTGAATAGTCATCTGCTTATTCAGTTGCATATAATGAGTGATTACTAGTCGATCACACAGTGTATCAAACACCTTTAGATCCGAAAAAAAAGAAATAATACAAAGAAATTGCCAATTTAAATGTTACTGGAATTGCAGAGGCGATAAGAAAGAGTTTGGACAAACACTGACATTGTTAATTCGGTTATTTTGGCTCGTGGCTGAATGTAAGCCAATTTAAGTATCTCTGTATGATTGTGGAGTGTGGAACCTTCGAAATGGTGACCTTGGTGACTAAACTGTTATGAAAGAAATGTTGGAGATGTGTCTGTAGTGTCAATGGTCACACTTGTTGCGAGTTGCTGTTATGGCTGATGTCCACACACTCTCTCTCTCTCTCTCTCACAAACACACACGAAACCTAAGTAAGGAGGCATTTAGGGCGCTTTACACTGCCTACGTGAGGCCAGTCTTAGCGTATGCCGCCCCATCTGAAGAAACACATAAGGAAACTGGAAAAGGTTCGGAAGTTTGGAACGAAACTCGTCCCAGCGTTACGAGGGATGGGGATATGAATATCACCTGAAGGATATGATAGGTACGTAAAAAACACTCAGGGGGATAGACAGAGTGGACATAGACGAAATGTTCACACGGAATAGTAACAACGAGGGGACATGGGTAGAAGCTGGAAACTCAGATGATTCACAAAGATGTTAGGAAGTTTTCTTTTAGCGTGAGAGTAGTGGAAAAATGGAATCACCTAAGGAGCAGGTTGTGGAAGCAAATTCTATTCATAATTTTAAAACTAGGTATGATAGGGAAATAGGACCGGAGTCATTGCTGTAAACAACCGATGGCTCGAATGGCGGGATCCAAGAGTTAATGCTCGATCCTGCAGACACAAATAGGTGAGTACACACACACTCACACTCACACTCACACACACACACACGTACACTCACACAAAGACCTGGAGGTTGATATCACGCCAGACCTGTCCCCTGAAGCCCACATCAAGCGGATAACATCAGCGGCATATGCCAGGTTGGTCAACATAAGAACAGCATTTAGGAACTTGTGTAAGGAATCCTTCAGAACTTTGTTCACCACATATGTCAGACCAATCCTGAAGTATGCAGCTCCAGCACAGAGTCCATATCTAGTCAAACATAAGACTAAACTGGAAAAGGTTAAAAGATTTGCCACCAGACTAGTACCGGAACTGAGAGGTATGAGCTACGAGGAGAGACTACAGGAATTAAACCTCAGGTTGTTGGAAGACAGAAGAGTTAGGAGGTACATGATCACCACATACAAGATTCTCAAAGGAATTGATAATGTAAATAAAGATAGACTATTTAACACAAGGAGCACATGCACTTAGGCAACACAGGTGGAAATTAAGTACCCAAATGAGCCATAGAGTCATCAGAAAGATATTTTTTAGTGTCAGAGTAGAAGACAAATGGAATGCATTAGGAAGTGATGTGGTAGAGGCTGACTCCATACACAGTTTCAAGTGTAGATATGATAGAGCCCAATAGGCTCAGGAACCTGTACATCAGTTGATTGGCAGTTGAGAGGCGGGACCAAAGAGCCAGAGCTCAACCCCCGCAAGCACAAATAGGAGAGTACACACATTGGAGCTTAGTGGCTGAGTGGACAGCGCTCTTGATGCGTAGATCTAGGCACCCAGGATCGATTCCGGGCCATGGTGGAAAAAAATGGGCAAAGTTTCTTTCACCCCTGATGCTCCTGTTCACCTAGCAGTAAATAGGTACCTGGGTGTTAGACAGCTGCTACGGGCTGCTTCCTGGGGATATGTGTGTGTGTGTGTGTGTGTGTGTGTGTGTGTGTGTGTGTGTGTGTGTGTGTGTGTGTGTGTGTGTGTGTGTGTGTGTGTGTGTGTGTGGAAAAAAATTAGTAGTTAGTAACAGTTGATTGACAGTTGAGAGGCAGGCCGAAAGAGCAGAGCTCAACCCCCACAAGCACAAATAGGTGAATACACACACTGTCGGAAAACCCTATACCATTTACTAATATTAAATACAATAAGCAGATAATATTGCTGCTGAGTTGTAAATACAAGTTAACCCTTAGAAAATGTTGCCTGTAGTGGAATTTTCCATCAATAGAAAACAAGATATCATTGCCACATAGCACTATAATTTCACCAGCTATTCTGTTGGGAATTATGCTTAATACAGCAGTCTTTGAACTTTTATCATCATAGAACCATCTCATTTGAATTAACTTAATTATCAGTACCAAAATAGAGTAAATGTGACCTTTCTACCATTTATTGACATCTGGACAAGGAGAGCCAGAGAGTCAGTGGTAAGAGGTCAGCCATTGTTAAGACAACAGGTCGCTGGAGTGAGTTCAGCTCCTATTATTCTCCCTTGGATGAAGTGGTATGGAGATCAAATTTGTGCTTCTTCCACCATCAAAACGCAGTCAACATCTAAACAAGGGAAGTGTTTTTCCGAAATCTTATCTAATCATTTCTGGCCAGTAATGTCAGGTAGGTAGGATTAATTCTGATTAGGACATGGGAAAACGACTTAAACCAGGTAATTATTCCTTGGTCCTTATCTTATAAATATTATACCAATATTTCCTCTGATATAGCTGTCATATATATAGGATTCTGGCTTTACAGCAAGTGCCCTGACAGGACCAATAGAAGAGGCAAAAATTAATCTTGGTACATCAGTACATGGGTGGTGATGCTAGCCTCAACCACGAGGATTATTTGGTGCCATCATTCTTGTTTATACCTGGTGAACTAGTCCTACCATACAATAATATAAGACCTCCAAATTTTCATTACTAATATATGTAGTTTAATACTGTAGTTTGATTGGCTTCATATATATAAATTTAATACAAACCACCCCCCCTAATGTGCAAGGCGTCGATTTGTGAGAATATTGCAGAAATACAGTCCACTAAACATCATATAAATTGCTATCGAATATAAATTCATATAAATTAAATAAATTTAAATCTCACAGGTCGGTTCCCCACATTATATGGTCCTTCGAACCGGATGACAGATTATTTGGTCCTTTGAACCAAGATAGCACAGAACCAGTTCGAATCTCCCAAATCATTCAAACCTAGATGGTCTAGAGAGCTAGACTGTCATCAAGTTAAATAAACTAGTGTAAAATTAGTGAACAATATATTGCCCATCACAGAATGTGACCTGCCGCATAGCCTCGAACGAGCTCATGAGCCCCTCAGAGCGGCTTCACGGTCACTCACCAATTCTCGTGGAGTGTTATTCGTAAAGTGACAGCTCTTATTTTAAAGCCAGCCAAATTAGAGGCCGTGCCCTCGCAAGTTCATCCACGAATTTTGTGGTGTTTATTTGTATATTACACTAGTTTTCACAATACAATATTTACTACTTGCCAACCCACTACAGGGTAGGATATAACATTGACTAGAGTTTATTGATAACCTAGTCCCCTATTACCATTGACTAGTTGAACTTTTTATTGTTCATCCTAGTCCCATTTTACCATAGTCTAGTTGTATTACATTGAACAACCTAGCACCATTAATTAATGGTGCAGACCCTATTTTGGGTGTAATTAATACCAGCTCGAGTTGAGATGAGTATTTATAATAATTTACTTAAAATCATTGCACATTTTGAGTGATTAATTAGTGTCTATACCAACCTTGGGTGATAATTGAGGAGCTAACCTAAAGGTACTTCCAGCGACACTGGTTTATCACTCAAATCATTAGTCTATATGATTCTATATATATAATGTGTATTAATTTTAAGGCTAACCTCTAGAAGAGGTGGGATTATAGCCTAGTGATTGCAGAATTTTACCCTAGGCTACTCAATCAGTACTTGTTCAACATTATGAGCAACTAAAGTCCAAGCCCCACAAGGCTTAACCAACTAGCCAGCATGGATAATGCAGGGAGAATGAAAAGAACCCTTGCAGGTCTTAAAGGCCACTTAACAAGACAGTTCAAGAAATGTGAAGATTTGTCACAACAATCTCCAGTTGATTATGCTGACCTGGAAAGCTATTATCAAGCAGCTACAGGTAAATTTGAGCAAATCAAATGCCAAATAGCAACATATGTGGCTGAACTTGCCAACACCAATTTATCAGAAACAGAAATAGACGACATTATGGTTGATCTAGCGAGTTATGAAGATCACACTCAGGCCACATTACAGCTTTTCGTGAAAATAATTGCCCAGAACAAGGCAACAACAACAATTTCATCTAATCCGAGTCAAGCTGAAGGTCGACTCCCTCCAATTAATTTACCCACTTTCTCAGGAAAAGATGAGGAAAATTGGGACGAATTATGGAACAAATTCGTTGATCTTATGGACTCAAAACCATCTTTACCTAAAAGTAGTATCTTATCTTATCTTCTTATCTTCAAGGCCAATTATCAGGTGAGGCTAAAACAGTAGTATCCCATCTGAGATTAACTAACGACGGCTATGATCAGGCAGTATAACTCCTCAAGGATAATTATGGTGATCCAAAAGTAAGAACATCACATTTAGTTCATGAGCTGTTGCATTTACCCCTTACCGGAGGCTTCAGCTGATTCACTCCAAGTCTTCAAGCTTGGAGGTAGAATCAATGATCAAAGCCCTCAGCCTGACAGTCAATACTAACAGGGCTGAGTGGGTCGCGAAAATTATTGTCCAGGAGAAAATACTTAGGGACGTATTGAGACAAAGGAGTGCTCATTACAATAAAGGTATCTTATCCATGAATGAACTATCTGAGGGTTTATATTCAGTAATTCATCAATTACGAACACATGACAAATTAAAACCACCAAGCAAATCTTCAGACACCAATAATAGTAAACCACAGAGTACCAAAGATACTCCATATCAATCTATACAATATAATTCAACACCAAAGTGGAACAGTGGCAGAGTGGGCATATATGCAGTGGGTCCCTCCAAGTCTATAGTTATTGTGTCTCCCAAGACCGTAACTCCAAAGGGTACTGGAAGCTATGGAACATGTTCTGCCAAGAGAAACATTCAATGTACCACTGCCCTAATTTTCCTGAATGTGACGCCCGTGTTGGGCGACTCGGAGAGTTGCAACATTGCACGAGGTTCCTCAGGAAACATAACATCATCGACTGCGAAACCCAATTACACACATGTAATAAGTGTAACAAGGGTCAGCACCATGCAGCGTTGTGTGAAGACACCAAAACAAAGTCTCCAAACCCCAAGGTGGAAGATAGCATTCCCACCACAGTACTGTACTGCATGGTGCGACAGACAACCAGTGTCCAATCAGCAAATTCCAAAGGAAATACGACTTTACCTACTGCCCAAATTACCATCCGGAATAAGAGGGCCAAGGTCCATACCCGTGGGTTGTTTGACCAAGGGTCCCAGAGAACATATGTCACTAAAAAGTTGGCAGATGAACTACAATTAAGGCCTGTAGCCCAGATGGTTATCAATATCTCAGTGTTTCTAACAGATACAGGCCCTCAAGTCTACCAGGTGGTACAACCATCAGTACGATTAGGCAGCTACTTCTGTCAAGTACAAGCCATTGTGGTGGACAAAATACCAGCAGACCTACAAGTACAAGGTTTGGGAAGCTTCTGCCAAATTCCTAAGAAATAGAGGAATAAAATTGGCAGATAATATTAAGTCTGATCACCTCACCGACTTCGGTATTCTTGTAGGTACAGACTACGACCATCGATTCATCGGTAGCTCTACTAAATATCAGGGCATAACCATGTTAAATTCTGCAGGAGGCAGATTAATCTCAGGCCCAGTATTAAGCCTGAGCAGACCTATGACTGCAGATAAACAATACCAGTAGAAATCTAAATTTGTCAGCTGATTATATATCTCCAGTAGCATTATACTAAGAAGATTACAGCTGACTATACCAACAGAGGTTGATCTTAATATCATCATTTAAAGCTGAAGATGAGTTCATGAGGCCTCAGTGGCAAATCAGTGAACAGTAGCCCAAATAGCTACACGTCACTGCGACCAATGTCACTGAACCCACTGCAGTCTCAGAACCATACTTGACTTTATTGAATGACTATTAAATCCTCTGAATCAATTAACTAAATTAAACCCCAATTTGTCAGCCAAAAAAAACTATGCAAATAAGCTTAAGGGAGCATGACTGACTATATAAATCCGACGACTGATTTTGATGCACTTACTATTTAATCAAGATGAATTCCATGGGCCTCAGTGTTTATATATCAGTGACCAGTTACCTGAACAAGTTTCAAATTATTATAACTAATGTCACTGATCTCACTGAAGTCTCTGAATCATACTTGGCTGTAGTACTTGATCGCATTCAGTCCTCTGGGTTGAATAATAGTAATTAGGCTAGAATTTTAGCCTCTCAAGAGTTAACAGGGAAATTAAATCACATTAGACTTCTAACCCCTGCAACTCGAGTACGAGACATCTGTCCTGTACGATCTGATGCACAAATGTGTGATTACTAATTACTAACATCAAATTAATCTGATAATTCGAAGGAGGAGTATCGGTGTTCGTCTGTTCTAATTAGGACTTCGACCGGTGAGCAACCCCCGGGGAATTATGTCGAAAAACCCGACACCATTTACTTATATTAAATGCAATAAGCAGATAATATTGCTGCTGGGTTGTATACACAAGTTAACCCATAGAAAATGTAGACTGTAATGGAATTTTCTGTCAGTAGAAAAGGAGATATCATTGCCACTTAGTGCTATAAATTTACCAGCTATTCTGTTGGGAATCATGCTTAATACAGTAGTCTTTGGACTTTTAACATCATAGAACCATCTCATTTGAATTAACTTAATTATCAGTACCAAAATAGAGTAAATGTGACTCTTCTACCATTTATTGACATCTGGACAAGGAGAGCCAGAGAGTCAGTGGTAAGAGGTCAGCCATTGTTAAGACAACAGGTCGCTGGAGTGAGTTCAGCTCCTATAATTCTCTCTTGGATGAAGTGGTATGGAGATCAAATTAGTGCTTCTTCCATCATCAAAACGCAGTCAACATCTAAATAAGGGAAGTGTCTTTCCGAAATCTTATCTAATCATTTCTGGCCAGTAATGTCAGGTAGGTAGGATTAATTCCGGTTAGGACACGAGAAAGTGACTGAAACCAGGTAATTATTCCTTGGTCCTTATCTTATAAATTTATACCAATATTTCCTCTGATATAGCTGTCATATATATATAGGATTCTGGCTTTACAGCAAGTGCCCTGACAAGAACAATAGAAGAGGAGGCAAGAATTAATCTTGGTACATCAGTACATGAGTAGTGACGCTAGCCTCAACCACGAGGATTATTTAGTGCCATCATCCTTGTTTATACCTGGTGGACTAGTCCTACCATATAATAATATAAGGCCTCGAAATTTTCATTACTAATATATGTGGTTTAATACTGTAGTTTGATTGGCTTCATATATATAAATTTAATATAAACCCCCCTAATGTGCAAGGCGTCGATTTGTGAGAATATTGCAGAAATACAGTCCACTAAACATCATATAAATTGCCATCGAATATAAATTCATAAAAATTAAATAAATATAAATCTCACAGGTCGGTTTCCCACACAAACACACACATTTGAAGAAATAGTTTACATCCGAATGAGCTACTTTTGTCATTTGTAAATCATCTGTCCAACTAACAACATAAGCTAATTTGTTCGATAATTAGCCTATCGCAGTCACTGTTTATGCCTGAGATGTCAACATAATTTTAAAACAATTCATCTTGTGAATCAATATTGTGTATAATAGTCTATCATCCTGTGGTGCAGTCATGACACAACCGACAAGCCGGGTTCGCTTCCCACAGGAGGACAAAAGCAGGGTTGGGGCAACGTACCCTCTCACCTGATGCCTCTGTTCACCTAGCGGCAACTAGGTACCCGGAAGTTAGGCAACTGTTGTAGGGTTGCATCCTGGAGATGGCAGAGTCAACAGATATATATGAGTGTGACCTCACAATTTTCAGTGACATGGTGCTGATAATTTGATGGCTCTTTGAGATGATGTGGTAAGCTTCACATCATTTTAGGAGAAAAGGAGCTCCTTGAAGCTTGAGTTGAGAAGGGCAGGCGAGGTAGCGAAGCTTGACGCTGACTCCGGCTGAATTTTTCGAAATGTGAGAAGCGGCCAATGAGAACCCAGCTTCATTGGGGAGTCTTATACCATTGGTCAAGTGTGTTACCGTCACCTCTAGCAAAGGCCATGATTCATCAACGCTCTTACGTGTCCCCCTTGCGATCTCTGTACATTTGTCCTCAATTTGCATTTATTAAACAGTTTATGAGGGAACGGCCATTGATTGAGAAAGACCTCGCAGCGTTTCTGGCCTCGTAAACCGTTGAATAAATACACACTAAACCTCCATGATCGAGGAAAGATGCCCAGGTTTCGTACTCGTGGCCTATAGGAGTCCAGAAATGTCCCGCCAGTGGCAGTGGCAGGAGTGGTCACTGGTTATTAGGATGCATATTTTTGGTCAATGAGTTTTCGCTTGGTTGCTCAATGACAGGGCGAGATGCCTGAGTTGTGGCGAGTGTCCCAGGTGGACTGGGAAAAAGAGTCACTGTTATAACTTCACATGTCTGGCAAGGTCACTTTACCTGACAAGACATCTGGCAAGTCACATTAAGCACTAAAAGACAAAGTAAAAGTTTCCTTTTTATCGGGAGAAGTCAAATAATTTTGTTCTCGTATATAAACTTCAATAAAAACAGCGTTTGAATAAACAAAAAAGACGTTGTCAAAATATAGCAGATTTTTGTTTGAATTGACGGTATCATTCATTTCATTTCTTTATTATTCACCCCATACCCATCCCGTGGGCGGTGGTGGAAAGGGTTACACAGGGAGATAATGGGTTCAGTAACTAAACCCAACAGTCCGTATAGGTAAGTAAGTGACAAGCTTGTGAAAGCTAGTTACACAATTGTTAACATTAAATAATGGTTGTATGTTGTCACCGCCGGGCGCAGCACCTCCCGTCTTTGTCACGTTTGTCTCTTCATGAAGACCAACACCGAAAGATCGCTTTTGCAAAGCACAGAGTACTGTCAGTAACGTTAATAAACATCCAGGTGAGATTTTCATTCAGATATTTTACCTGTTTCGACTTGATAAGGTTCCAGGACTTGATAAAGTTCCAGGACTTGATAAGGTTCCAGGACTTGATAAGGTTCCAGGACTTGATAAGGCTCCAAGACTTGATAAGGCTCCAAGACTTGATAAGGCTCCAGGATTTGATAGGGTGCCAGGACTTGATAGGGTTCCAGGACTCTATAAGGTTCCAGGACTTGATAAGGTTCCAGGACTTGATAAGGTTCCAGGACTTGATAGGGTTCCAGGACTCTATAAGGTTCCAGGACTCTATAAGGTTCCAGGACTTGATAAGGTTCCAGGACGGGATAATTAAGGTCCCAGGACGTGACAAGGACCATCAAGAGACAATGTCCACAACATCACCAAGTTCATTTCCATACATATGAGTGGGGTCGGGTTATATATGGTCAGCAACTTTATTGTGATCTATTCTCTACAGTTTCATCACGCCTGAGAGTCACAAGAATCCAGCTGATTGTAATGTGCACTCAGTAGGGGCGAAGGTTGGGCAAGTCTGGATATCTCAGGCTTCAGGCCTTCAACAATTTATATTTATCTACTAATCCAGGGTGTATTGTGTTAAAATCCCTTCAGGCTACCAGACAAGTATTGTTTGAGTAGGGCCTCGATGTTTCACATGTAAGGCTTTACAACGCTTACTTCACCCTCTGTAAGCAGCAAGACCTGTGTGTGTGTGTGTGTGTGTGTATTCCCAATTACAAAATAGCTGTTTGACCTTTGAGAAATAGAGGACAAGGAACCTCGTGACCTATGACCTCCGGTCACTCCGCATCACAGCCTAGTTCTTGCTCGTGACGTCACTGATGGTGACTTAAACTCCTTCTAATAATGAGAATACTCTTGATATTATGAACAGTAGTACTATACAATACAATTTGACTGCAAAATGAATGAAGGCTAATTCCTCTAAATAAGTGAATACTGTAGAATGATTCATTATGAAACTTGTGAACAAAGGTGGTTATTTTCACCACGAATTCTCTGCGGACAGGTCCCGAGGTCGCCATGCGGTCCAGCTTCCCATTCTCCCTTGTAACTAAACATTCTGGAATCTTCTGGATAATTCTTACAGCAAACCCAGTTTGTTACAGTGTGACTGTGTGTAATAATAATAAAACGTTAGACGCAAATATCGTTTTTCTGGACTAATATTCGTCCTGCTAAAAGCATTGTTGGTGAAGACTTTTGTTATAGATATAAAGCCTTGCCACAGACAACTTTCTTAAAAGCATTATATACTTAGTTTTGGAATTAAAGGATATAGCGTCTTCAGACGATGAGTCACAATCAGTACTAAACCACACACGATAAACAGAGAAGACGACGACGTTTCGGTCCGTCTTGGACCATTGTCAAGTCCATTGTGATGGAAGCGAGGGAAAACTGGCCGTCCATTAAATAACAGACTTAAGGAACACAAAAGAAGTTTTAAGTCTGCAGACACAAAGCAATGCTCTCTTCTATCGTGATAGGGATTCTAATCATCCTATTGATTATTCTTCTAAAATAATCTTTCCTCTTTCTACCCTTCACAGACGCCGTCTTGTCGAATCTGCTCTGATACACAACCTACCCAACATGACTTTGGAGTCCTGGCTTTGTTGCTGTTGACTCTTCCCTTTCACTGTACATACTCAAATGCTCTAAACCTAACAAACGTGACCTTACATAAATCTACCCATCCTTTGTCTTTCTCCTCTTATTATTACGTTTCCTTTCGTATACCCATTATTACCCCCGTCTTACACCCCCCCCCTATATATTACACATCCCATCAGTGCCTTTCGCCTTGCTCTTATCTTCCTCTAAGAATTTCCTCTTCCTCACCTCTCCACTTCTCTCCGACGGTTGAGAGGCGGGACCAAAGAGCCAGAGCTCAACCCCCGCAAGTACAATTAGGTAAGTACTTTCTGTGCCTCATTCGCTCCCATCACAATCGACTTGATATTGGTCCAGGACGGACCGAAACATCGTCGTCTTCTCTTTTATCGAGTGTAGTTTAGTATTGATATAGCGTATATTGTTTATCTCGTTTTATTAAAATAAAATAATTAACATTAGAATAAGCGTAGATTAAACGTCATCTCTGAAAAAATATTCAGATAACACGAGACTCAGCTGACATGAGACTCAGCTGACGTGATAGTCGTGAAGATGGACCAAAGATGATGGCAGCAACATCTGAGATGCTTCAAGGAAGAAATAGACTACGGTGAAGGTCGTGATGTGAACGTTTGTGGTCAGTGATGCAGGTAACAGGACAATGATGTTCATGGGGCACCGTAGGTCCTGCTTGGAGCCGCAGGAGCGGCTCCGAAGCCTCCACTGCCTGAACCTCCAAAGCCTCCAGAAGATGCTCCTCCGAAGTCTCCAGAAGGTGCTCCTCCAAAGCCTCCAGAAGATGCTCCTCCGAAGCCTCCAGCAGGTGCTCCTCCGAAGCCTCCAGAAGGTGCTCCTCCAAAGCCTCCAGCAGATGCTCCTCCGAAGCCTCCAGCAGGTGCTCCTCCGAAGCCTCCAGAAGGTGCTCCTCCAAAGCCTCCAGAAGGTGCACCTCCGAAGCCTCCAGCAGGTGCTCCTTCAAAGCCTCCAGAAGGTGCTCCTCCAAAGCCTCCAGAAGATGCTCCTCCAAAGCCTCCAGAAGGTGCTCCTGAGAACTGAGACGAGGAGCCCGACGCAGCTGCGTACGATCCTCGACCACCTGAAGCAGCCGCGGCGGCGTCTTCCTGACGAGCCTTCTCGATCTGGGCGATGGCGTGGGCGGGGAGAGGCGGGGGCGTGGGCAGCAGGGGGGACTCCACGCGGTAACCGCCTTCATCCGCGACGAACTTGAAGTTAGCTGGAGTTCCATCGGGGAAGGTAAATCTGCAACGCCAAATATTTCAATTAGCTTCCTTTATAAATGAAGCTCCATATGTAAATGTTTCAAACAATGAAGATACAAAAATGTTCCAGTATTCGAGGAACACGCAAGAGTTTAACATAGATTACTCACGACCATCCTCCCTGAGATGCCACGGCGCCAGTCGGGCCCTGAGGGGCGCCCTGCTCCTGACGACTGATGCCGTCACCAGTCTCGAAGTTGAAGTTGTAGTTGCCATAGGCATCAGGTCCCTGACGCTCGTCCCTCAGGATGGGCACAACAGGTCCTGATGGTCTGTAACTTCCGCTAACAGAACTTCCACTTGCAGCTCCCCCGAAGCCACCACCGGCTGGGCCTCCGAAGCCACCACCGGCTGGACCCCCAAAGCCTCCACCACTTGAGCTTCCAAATCCTCCAGGGCCCCCGAAACCTCCTGCACCCACTCCTCCACGTCCAGCCCCAGAGCCTCCGAAGCCTGCTCCCCCAGGACCTCCGAAGCCTCCACCTGCAGATCCTCCGCTTCCTCTGCTCGGCACCCCGTAAGAAGTAGACGGGAGTCTGTCGGCCGCTGCGACAGCCGTCAACGCAAACAAAACTGTCTTCTGTAGGAAATACATGAATTTATACATTAACTTTCATAGTCTAATCATAATAATGATTTATTTGTCAGTTTTAAGCAACAATATTTTAATTTTGTCCCATGTAATGAACTTGAAAGATTTTTTCAAACAACATTTAATGTTTTTTATATATTATGCGAATCAATAAATGACAATATCAAATGCATATTATATAAATTTATGTCTAGTATTAATGTTAGATATTATTGGGTAATTAAGACCACCACAATGACCCAATGGCCAACCAGCCAGAATAGTTTACATCGTGAAACAAGTTCAGAACTGAAGTAAACTCAGTGAACATTAGCCCAGGAGGCTACATCAGGGGCTTACCAGGATCATGTTGGTGTAGCGGAGAGCTCCAGGTGAGTGGTGGTGTTTGAGCCGCCAGTCGAGGCTTATATACCCGGCCGAACCATCACCGGCAGGGTCGTGACTACGGGAAACGGACCAGGTTAAGACGTTGCGTAAGTGCCCAGTTCGGATGGTGACCAAAGACATTGCCATCAGTTTATAATACTACAATTTTTCTTCTTCTTATGTTTAATTCATTATTTAGTAATCCCAGATTGTACATGTGTATGTAGGTGTGAGCTGTGCATTTATACCTTATACCTTGAATGCATAATTGCATTGGTGCATTTACGGATGCGTTTGAGTGCAACCTTCGTAAAAAGTACGGTTATCGGAAAGTGTTATTATAAAAGGAGAAACGAAACACATGTTAATTAACAGCTTTATTTCCTGGAGAAAATTTACACATGGAAGGAGCAAACCTAGGTCTCTCCCTGATCCCTTCTCAAAGTGAAATATTCTCTTCCAATCAGGTCATTTGAGATCAAAGGATATTTTGCCTGGTATCCATATAACGAAACCTGAAGACAGCACACTCCTAGGTGTTCTTCTTGGGCCGAAAGCCATCGACGAGTTACTTGGTAAGAAAATCGCTCACCTGATGAGCAAGGTTGAGAGGATTGAAGACACTGATGCTCACGAAGCCTTTAACCTCATCCCCAGGAGCCTGGCCCTCCCGAGGATTCACCTACTTTCTGAGATGTTCTCCATTTTACAATAGCCCGAAGGTAAGTGGATTCGACAGCTTACTGAAATTACTGTTAGAAAATGCCCTTAACCTTTTAGTGGTCTACAGTGGAAACAAACATTCCTTCTCCTCAGAGTCGGGGAGCCTCGGAGTTCTCAGAGCAACACAAGTCGCTGTACCAGGTTTCTTTTCCTCCGCAGCAGCATCTGGTTAGTGAAGGAAATCCTACGGGATTACCTAGGCGCAATGGCAGGGGTACACGATCCCAGATATGTGCACTGCGGTATTTAGTGGGTCTCTCTTGTACCCCCAGCACTTCATCCACCACAATCCGAAGCCTCCATGCAACACAGCTGAGATGACCCCATTGAATACTGAGTAGCAGCAGTGTGCCAGGACGCTGCAACAACATTGCTTGCATAACTTCAGTAGCAGCTCCAAATATGGGTGACTTACTATAAGTAACTTCAAGGTCAGCAACTGGTATGCATCCATACTGTAGGCTCTCCGACCTGTAGTGGCTCTCCACCTTGCTGCTTCAATCCAGACCGAATATAAGTGTATTTGTGGCAAGGGCTGACAGGCTGAGCCAGCATGGCCTGCTCTGCCAAGGCACAGGGGGATAGCATTCGAGGCACAATGACGTTAATGACATTAAGAGGAGTCTTATATAGCTGAATGTCCAGCAATGAGAGATCCTTTACTTAATTCTTCGTAGCTTTGCCAATCCTTTTTGTCCTCCACATGGGATCACAGTGCTCCGGTGAAATAATAGCAGTTGGGTGGGGCTATGCTTGCATATCAACCTTGGCTAGCCCCTACAGTGACTTCAGTGTTACATATCCAGGTGGTGCTGCCACCCATAGGGAATCAGCAAAGTCTCATAAGTACAGAGAACAGAATCATCATTTTCGTGTTGTCCAAATTGCTTTGGAGAAACTTAGTGGCTGGAGCAAAAGACCCACTAGCTTTTTGGAGAATCTGGGTTCTATTCTAATCGAAACAACAAGAGACCCATGAGTCGTTGGCTTCCTTTCCCAGGCTTAAGTGGCAGCTGTCTTGGAGCTTTCACTGTTTCTGATACAGACGAAATAAGCTTATATAAAGTGTTTGAGTAAGTGCTCTGTAGCATTTAAATCTAATGTTGAATAGATGAAAATAAGACTTCAAGGGAAGGCCAGAACTAGGCCGAACAGTACAGCTGCAGAACCAGCCATTCTCTCTCTTTGGCACTCCGGAAAAAAATGCAACTGTTTTGCCAACCCAAAAACGATTGAACCCCAGCAACCCACCTAACCTATCGTGAGCGATGTTTAGAAAACGTCAGTATTATACAGCATTTGCTTGTAATTAACATGTATTTTTTCCTGATTGGTCCATTTCGTGAAGAAACCAAAAATGCGATGTTCAAGGTGTGAGGACAAGTTGACGTTTAGTGTGTATGATGGTGTATTACGGAGCCTGTGAGAGGGTAAGGGTTGTATACTCACAATATTCGTCACGTGTTGTCGTCACGCTTGATGTCTACTCATACTTTTGAAGGAAAGCTTAATAACCAAATTGTCGTCCTTTTCCATTAGGGAATCTTCCATGCAACTGAGAGCATAAATTCCTATTACATTTATCTATTAATAATTCAGCGAGAATTAAGTGTATCCACATTACCACTTACTAAATTGTTGTTTGATAAATTTCAGTTAGTGGATGTTAAATGCCTGTCAGACATGTCTGCCTTTGTCCCACTTTCTGTACTCTTTGCAGGTACCCGTGTGTGTGTTGTTGTTATGCAAGCATCTAGTTATGCTTGCGGGGGGGGGGGGTTGAGCTTAGGCTCTTTGGTCTCACCTCTCAACTGTCAATCTACTGGTGTACAGGATCAAGAGCTTCTTGAGCTCTATCGTATCTACAATTAAAATTGTGTATGGAGTCAGCAGTGTGTGTGTGTGTGTGTGTCTCACTATACTGAAACTTTAGACGCAAGTTACATTTTTCTGGACTTATATTCGTACTGCTGAAAGCAATGTTAATGAATATTTTGTTTTGTCATAATGTTAAGGTCTTGCGACAAACAACTTTCCTTCTTAAATTAATTATATACTTATAATAATTGGTATTAAAGAATAGAATGTCTGTTATCGATTTGTTTATTTGTAATTAAATAAGTAACATTAGAATAAGCGTAGAGTAAACATCACCTCTGACAAAAATATTCAGCTGTCATGAGTCTCAGCTGACATTATAGTCGTGAGGTTAGAAAGACCAAAGAAGATGGCAGCAACAGAGATCTGAGATGTTTCAAGGAAGAAACCGAATATGGTGAAGGTCGTGATGTGAACGTTTGTGGTCAGTGATGCAAGTAACAGGACAATGATGTTCATGGGGCGCCGTAGGTCCTGCTTGGAGCCGCAGGAGCGGCTCCGAAGCCTCCACTGCCTGAGCTTCCAAAACCTCCAGAAGGTGCTCCTCCAAAGCCTCCAGAAGGTGCTCCTCCGAAGCCTCCAGAAGGTGCTCCTCCAAAGCCTCCAGAAGGTGCTCCTCCGAAGCCTCCAGAAGGTGCTCCTCCAAAGCCTCCAGAAGATGCTCCTCCGAAGCCTCCAGAAGGTGCTCCTCCGAAGCCTCCAGAAGATGCTCCTCCAAAGCCTCCAGAAGGTGCTCCTCCAAAGCCTCCAGAAGGTGCTCCTCCAAAGCCTCCAGAAGGTGCTCCTGAGAACTGAGACGAGGAGCCCGACGCAGCTGCGTACGATCCTCGACCACCTGAAGCAGCCGCGGCGGCGTCTTCCTGACGAGCCTTCTCGATCTGGGCGATGGCGTGGGCGGGGAGAGGATGAATCAGGTCAGACTCCACGCGGTAACCGCCTTCATCCGCTACGAACTTGAAGTTAGCTGGAGTTCCGTCAGGGAAGGTAAATCTGCAATGCCAGATATTGCAATTAGCATCCTTTGTAAATGAAGCTCCATATGTAAATGTTTCATGCAATGAAGTTACAAAAATATTTATATGTTAGAGAAACTTGCAAGAGTTTAACACAGTTTACTCACGACCATCCTCCCTGAGATGCCACGGCGCCAGTCGGGCCCTGAGGGGCGCCCTGCTCCTGACGACTGATGCCGTCACCAGTCTCGAAGTTGAAATTGTAGTTGCCAAACGCATCAGGTCCCTGACGATCATCCCTCAGGATGGGCACAACAGGACCTGATGGTCTGTAACTTCCACTAACAGAACTTCCACTTGCAGCTCCCCCGAAGCCACCACCGACTGGGCCCCCGAAGCCACCACCGGCTGGGCCTCCGAAGCCACCACCGGCTGGACCCCCAAAGCCTCCACCACTTGAGCTTCCAAATCCTCCAGGGCCCCCGAAACCTCCTGCACCCACTCCTCCACGTCCAGCCCCAGAGCCTCCGAAGCCTGCTCCCCGAGGACCTCCGAAGCCTCCACCTGCAGATCCTCCGCTTCCTCTGCTCGGCACCCCGTAAGAAGTAGACGGGAGTCTGTCGGCCGCTGCGACAGCCGTCAACGCAAACAAAACTGTCTTCTGTAGGAAATACATGAATTTATACATTAACTTTCATAGTCTAATCATAATAATGATTTATTTGTCAGTTTTAAGCAACAATATTTTAATTTTGTCCCTTGTAATGAACTTGAAAGATCTTTTCAAACAACATTTAATGGTTTTTTTAAATATTAAGCGAATCAATAAATGACAGTATCAAATGCATATTATAAAAATTTATGTCTAGTATTAATGTTAGGTATTAACTGGTAATTAAGACCACCACAGTGACCCATTGGCCAACCAGCCAGAATAGTTTACACCGTGAAACAAGTACAGAACTGAAGTACACTCTCAGTGAACATAGGCTACACCAGGAGGCTACACCAGGGGCTTACCAGGATCATGTTGGTGTAGCGGAGAGCTCCAGGTGAGTGGTGGTGTTTGAGCCGCCAGTCGAGGCTTATATACCCGGCCGGACCATCACCGCCAGGGTCGTGACTACGGAAAACGGACCAGGTTAAGACGTTGCGTAAGTACCCAGTCCGGATGCTGACCAAAGACATTGCCATCAGTTTATGACACTACAATTTTTCTTATTATTTTTATTTTTAATGCATTATTTAGTAATTCTAGATAGTATGTGTATGTATGTGTGAGCTTCTGTGCATTTATACCTTATACCTTGTACGCATAATTGCATTAGTGCATTTACGGATGCGTTTGAGTGCAACCTTCGTAAAAAGTACGGTTATCGGAAAGTGTTATTATAAAAGGAGAAAAAGAACACATGTTAATTAACTAAATAGAAACGAACAGTTTTATTTCCTGGAAAAAAATATATAAATGGAAGAAGCAAACCTAGGTCTCTCCCTGATCCCTTCTTAATGTGGAATATCCTCTTCCAACCAGGTCATTTGAGATCAAAGGATATTTTGCCTGGTATGCAAATGACGAAACCTGAAGACAGCACACTCCTAGGTGTTCTTCTTGGGCCGAAAGCCATCGACGAGGTCCTTGGTAAGAAGATTGCTCACCTGATGAGCAAGGCTGAGAGGATTAAAGACACTGATGCTCACGAAGCCTTTGACCTCATCCCCATGAGCCTGGCCCTCCCGAGGGTTAACGTACTTTCTGAAATGTTCTCCATTTTACAATAGCCCGAAGTTAGGTGGATACGACAGTTTACTGATATTACTGTTAGTTTCAGTGGTCTACAGTGGAAACAAACATTCCTTTTCCTCAGAGTCGGGGAGCCTCGGTGTTCTCATAGCAACACAGTCTCCGTGGTGTAGTGGTAAGACACTCGCCTGGCGTTCGCGAGCGCTATGTCATGGGTTCGTATCCTGGCCGGGGAGGATTTACTGGGCGCAATTCCTTAACTGTAGCCTCTGTTTAACGCAACAGTAAAATGTGTACGTGGATGAAAAAACGATTCTTCGCGGCGGGGATCGTATTCCAGGGACCTGCCCAAACGCTACGCGTACTAGTGGCTGTACAAGAATGTAACAACTCTTGTATATGTCTCAAAAAAAAAAACACACAAATCGCTGTACCAGGTTTCCTGTCCTCCGCAGCAGCATCTGGTTAGTGAAGGAAATTCTACCGGATTATCTAGGCGCATTGGCAGGGGTACACGATCCCAGATTTATATATTGCGGTATTTATTGGGTCTCTCTCTTGTACCCCCAGCACTTCAACCACCACAATCCGAAGCCTCCATGCAACACAGCTGAGATGGCCCCATTGTATACTGAGTAGCTGCAGTGTGCCAGGACGCTGCAACAACACCACACAACATTGCTTGCCTGATTTCAGTAGCAGCTCCACATGTGGGTGACTTCCTATTAGTAACTCCAAGGTCAGCAACTGGCATGCATCCATACTGCAGGCTCTCCGACCTGTAGTGACTCTCCATCTTCCTGCCTCAATCCAGACCGAATATAAGTGTATTTGTGGCAAGGGCTGACAGGCTGAGCCAGCATGGCCTGCTCTGCCAAGGCACAGGGGGATAGCATTCGAGGCACAATGACGTTAATGGCATTAGGCGGAGTCTTACATAGCTGAATGTCCAGCAGTGAGAGATCCTTTACTTAATACTTCGTAGCTTTGCCAATCCTTCTTGTCCTCCACATGGGATCACAGTGCTCCGGTGAAATAATAGCAGTTGGGTGGGGCTATGCTTGCATATCAACCTTGGCTAGCCCCTACAGTGACTTCAGTGTTACATATCCAGGTGGTGCTGCCACCCATAGGGAATCAGCAAAGTCTCATAAGTACAGAGAACAGAATCATCATTTTCGTGTTGTCCAAATTGCTTTGGAGAAACTTAGTGGCTGGAGCAAAAGACCCACTAGCTTTTTGGAGAATCTGGGTTCTATACTAATCGAAACAACAAGAGACCCATGAGTCGTTGGCTTCCTTTCCCAGGCTTAAGTGGCAGCTGTCTTGGAGCTTTCACTGTTTCTGACACAGACGAAATAAGCATATATAAAGTGTTTGAGTAAGTGCTCTGTAGCATTTAAATCTAATGTTGAATAGATGAAAATAAGACTTCAAGGGAAGGCCAGAACTAGGCCGAACAGTACAGCTGCAGAACCAGCCGTTCTCTCTCTTTGGCACTCCGGAAAAAAATGCAACTGTTTTGCCAACCCAAAAACGATTGAACCCCAGCAACCCACCTAACCTATCGTGAGCGATGTTTAGAAAACGTCAGTATTATACAGCATTTGCTTGTAATTAACATGTATTTTTTCCTGATTGGTCCATTTCGTGAAGAAACCAAAAATGCGATGTTCAAGGTGTGAGGACAAGTTGACGTTTAGTGTGTATGATTGTGTATTACGGAGCCGGTGAGAGGGTAAGGGTTGTATACTCACAATATTCGTCACGTGTTGTCGTCATGTTTGATGTCCACTCATACTTTTGAAGGAAAGCTTAATAACCAAATGGTCGTCCTTTTCCATTAGGGAATCTTCCATACAACTGAGAGCATAAATTCCTATTACATTTATCTAGTAATAATTCAGCGAGAATTAAGTGTATCCACATTACCACTTACTAAATTGTTGTTTGATAAATTTCAGTTTGTGGATGTTAAATGCCTGTCAGTCATGTCTGCTTTTGTCCCACTTTCTGAACTCTATGGAAGTACCCGTGTGTGTGTGTTGTTGTTATGCAAGCATCTAGTTGTGCTTGCGGGGGGGGGGTGAGCTTCGGCTCTTTGGTCTTACCTCTCAACTGTCAATCTACTGGTGTACAGGCTTAAGAGCTTCTTGAGCTCTATCGTATCTACAATTAAAATTGTGTATGGAGTCAGCAGTGTGTGTGTGTGTGTGTCTCACTATACTGAAACGTTAGACGCAAGTTACATTTTTCTGGACTTATATTCGTACTGCTGAAAGCAATGTTAATGAATATTTTGTTTTGTCATAATGTTAAGGTCTTGCGACAAACAACTTTCCTTCTTAAATTAATTATATACTTATAATTGGTATTAAAGAATAGAATGTCTGTTATCGATTTGTTTATTTGTAATTAAATAAGTAACAGAATAAGCGTAGAGTAAATATCACCTCTGACAAAAATATTCAGCTGTCATGAGTCTCAGCTGACATTATAGTCGTGAGGTTAGAAAGACCAAAGAAGATGGCAGCAACAGAGATCTGATATGTTTCAAGGAAGAAACCGAATATGGTGAAGGTCGTGATGTGAACGTTTGTGGTCAGTGATGCAAGTAACAGGACAATGATGTTCATGGGGCGCCGTAGGTCCTGCTTGGAGCCGCAGGAGCGGCTCCGAAGCCTCCGCTGCCTGAGCTTCCAAAGCCTCCAGAAGGTGCTCCTCCAAAGCCTCCAGAAGGTGCTCCTCCGAAGCCTCCAGAAGGTGCTCCTCCGAAACCTCCAGAAGGTGCTCCTCCAAAGCCTCCAGAAGATGCTCCTCCGAAACCTCCAGAAGGTGCTCCTCCAAAGCCTCCAGAAGGTGCTCCTCCAAAGCCTCCAGAAGGTGCTCCTGAGAACTGAGACGAGGAGCCCGACGCGGCTGCGTACGATCCTCGACCACCTCCAGCAGCCGCGGCGGCGTCTTCCTGACGAGCCTTCTCGATCTGGGCGATGGCGTGGGCGGGGAGAGGATGAATCAGGTCAGACTCCACGCGGTAACCGCCTTCATCCGCTACGAACTTGAAGTTAGCTGGAGTTCCGTCAGGGAAGGTAAATCTGCAATGCCAGATATTGCAATTAGCATCCTTTGTAAATGAAGCTCCATATGTAAATGTTTCATGCAATGAAGTTACAAAAATATTTATATGTTAGAGAAACTTGCAAGAGTTTAACACAGTTTACTCACGACCATCCTCCCTGAGATGCCACGGCGCCAGTTGGGCCCTGAGGGGCGCCCTGCTCCTGACGACTGATGCCATCACCAGTCTCGAAGTTGAAGTTGTAGTTGCCAAACGCATCAGGTCCCTGACGCTCGTCCCTCAGTATGGGCACAACAGGTCCAGATGGTCTGTAACTTCCGCTAACAGAACTTCCACTTGCAGCTCCCCCAAAGCCACCACCGGCTTGGCTCCCGAAGCCACCACCGGCTGGACCCCCAAAGCCTCCACCACTTGAACTTCCAAATCCTCCAGGGCCCCCGAAACCTCCTGCACCCACTCCTCCACGTCCAGCCCCAGAGCCTCCGAAGCCTGCTCCACCAGGACCTCCGAAGCCTCCACCTGCAGATCCTCCGCTTCCTCTGCTCGGCACCCCGTAAGAAGTAGACGGGAGTCTGTCGGCCGCTGCGACAGCCGTCAACGCAAACAAAACTGTCTTCTGTAGGAAATATATAAATTTATACATTAACTTTCAAAGCCTAATCATAATAATGATTTATTTGTCAATTTTAAACAACAATATTTTAATTTTGACCATTGTAATGAACTTGAAAGACCTTTTCAAACAACATTTAATTGTTTTTTTAATATATTATACGAATCGATAAAAAACAATATAAAATGCATATTATGAAAATATATGTGTAGTATTAATATTAGGTATTAACTGGTAATTAATTCCTCCACAATGACCCAATGGCTAACGAATCAGAATAATTTACATCGTGGGAAAATTTCAAAACTGAAGTAAATTCTCAGTGAACATAGGCTACACCAGGAGGCTACATCCAGGGGCTTACCAGGATCATGTTGGCGTAGCGAAGAGCTCCAGGTGAGTGGTGGTGTTTGAGCCGCCAGTCGAGGCTTATATACCCGGCCGGACCATCACCGCCAGGGTCGTGACTACGGAAAACGGACCAGGTTAAGACGTTGCGTAAGTGCCCAGTCCGGATGCTGACCAAAGACATTGCCATCAGTTTATAACACTACAACTGTTCTTAGTATTTGTTATGGTATAAAATTATTATTTAGTTATTCCAGTTAGTATGTGTATAGGGGTGTTTGAGCGTCTGTGCATTTATAAATTGTATGGAAGGTGCATGTGTGGATGGATGTGAGTACAACCTTCTTAAATATTACCAAGTTTTACTCATAAAGGTGCATCAGATCGCATGTTAATTTACTCAAAAGAAACAAACAGGTTTATTTCCTGGAAGAAACAAATATATTAACAAGGAGCGAATTTGTTTCCTGAGATTTGTGAATAATAATAGTGGATTATAAGATAGTATTAAAGATAATATTCTATAAGAAAAAAGTTAGTTTTGAAATATTAATTTTCAAAACTAATTTGATGGGTATAGCCGGCGAGATGTGCCCAAAATAATTTTTGGGGGGTGGGGGGGAGGGGGAGGGTTAGATTATGAACCTGGAACTCTGTTCTGTTTTTAATTCTGGCAGCATCGACCAACCTATTTCCGTCAAGTTCCCCCCAGGCTGTTCCCTGTCTGCAAATTTGGGTCAGGGTCGCCCCAAACGTCTGGCCTCCAACATTTAGAGAAATGGGCAGATAAACAGACAAACAGATATTCTAGTCTTACATTTATCTTTTTCTTACCTCATTCACACTTTCATCCTATTCTTACTTCATTCATACTTTCATCCTTTTCTTACCTCATTCATACTTTCATCCTATTCTTACCTCATTCATACTTTCATCCTATTCTTACCTCATTCATACTTTCATCCTATTCTTACCTCATTCATACTTTCATCCTATTCTTACCTCATTCATACTTTCATCCTATTCTTACCTCATTCATACTTTTATCCTATTCTTACCTCATTCATACTTTCATCCTATTTTTACCTCATTCATACTTTCATCCTATTCTTACCTCATTCATACTTTCATCCTATTCTTACCTCATTCATACTTTCATCCTATTCTTACCTCATTCATACTTTCATCCTATTCTTATATTATTCGTAAACCCATCCACTTCTTACCATATTTTTACATTCACCCTATTCTTGCCTTATTCTTACCTGCTCCTCGTTCCTGTTCTTACTCTCTTTCCTTATATTTGCCCACATCTTCCTTCTATTTACGGGCTATTCATGCCCGTGCCACCTCTTGGGGTGGCTTAATATTCATCAATCATCAATCAATCTCTTCTGTCACACGACTTAATAATGGTCCAGGCCGGACCGAAACGTAGTCGCTTCCCCGTTTTCTAATGTGTGGTTTGGTCATTAAACATATTCGCTTATGGTATACTAGGAAGGTTACCCGGCGGTGTCCGGGATAGTATGTCTTTCACTCCCACTCCTCTTCCTTTCTACCTTCCCTCCCCCCTAAGTCTTCGCTCCTTCTCCCCCTCCTTTTCCCCTCCCATGTCCACTATTTTCCTCTGCTTTCCATCCTCTCCTCGAGCATATAGACATTTCCATTTATATATAATGCACAAGTAAGCGGAAGAGGAATTTAAACACTCTACGGATAACACGTGCCCGATTTCATCACAATTTAAGCTCTAACTTCATGAAAATCGCTCGGGGGGAGGGGGGGGGAGTTAAAGATTATATTTCTAGAGGCATTTAACTTAGGCCCTCTACGACGAGCATATATATCCGTCCCGTATCCCAGACTATTCCTCCCTACAATTTGGGAGACTGCGCCCCCCCCCCAGTGTTTGGCCTCCAAATTTGGACTTTCCTCCACTTTGGAGGAAAGTGGTATATGACGTTTGGAGTAGTGTAAGGGTGAAGGTACTTTAGTTTCTCAACTGGGGAATAATGAAAAACCGTTGAAGTAATATACACTGACATTATGTACGATGACATGATGTACGATATTATGTGTAGTATGTGCAGTAAATTATGTACAATACCTCATAAGATTATTTAATAATTAGTCTCATGTTGTAGTGCTGTACATTTGTACAGCTGAGGGATCAGGCGTTTCACAATTCATATTTTCGTATCAACAACTGAGCAAGTATTGTGTATTACATTACACTTCGTTATTGATTCTATATTGCTTGAGAAAGGCTTAATCCTTCATATGTCTGGCCCGAACCGAATTGCTGTTCTCTTTATAAGCTACGAGCTGTGTGTGTGTGAATGATTATGGTACAGCAAGATGCAAACTTTACATGCCAGTCAAAGTTTTACTCTAGTTACAAGTATCATGGGTGACGTAGAGAAAGGTTCTCAGAATTGAGAACTTGACTTACCATATAAGAAGCAACTGCCACTTATAAGTCTCATCAGACCTGGTAGACCTGTTATTTTCTTATATTTGTAATACTAGCATGGGTGCCAGGCGTTGCTCGGTTGACAAAACAGAGGTTACATCTACACTACACATGCTATCATCACTGTAACCGTCTTCACTACATATATTTATGTATTAACTAGCCAAACACCCATATTTTTGTGTTTATATCGATTAAGCAGAATACTGTAGCAAGTTTCCTCTTGATTCCTGCTACACTCAACACTTGATTATCGTGTAGAAAATTACATACTTAGTGTATCTTAAAGAGGATTGAGTCTGGTATTTATCGAGGCTGGAACTCGAGGATCAAAAGGGGGGCATGGAGACCCACACCAACCCACCTATGTGGGGTCTACACTCACAAGTCGCCATGCAAAGTGTGTTAAGACGAGCCAGCAGGCGTCTGGCCTCCAGTGTCTGGTCTCCAAGCTGGAACAGACAGACAACCTCTTGTTCATATATGAATTTTACACAGCAATTCAGTTTTTCCCATTAAGGCAGAACTAAAACCTTATATTTCGTTCACTGTAATGTTAAGAATAATGCATCAGTAATATATATATATATATATATATATATATATATATATATATATATATATATATATATATATATATATATATATATATATACATGTCTTGCGTTTTTAATGATTTAGAGCAATAATTGCCAAAAACGACTTGCTTTTGCTTTTTCATGCTATCTTAACAGGATATATATTCATTATATTTTCACATAAAACAAGGAAAATCGGGTTTTCATCGAAATATTTTATTTTGATAAAACATATATATCAATAAATAAGCGTAAAGTTCAGCTCATCTGAGAACAACACTCTGAATATNTGCTTGCAGTTTCACCAACTACGTCATTTGACAGCCCTTATGAACCCCTAACCCCTAGTCTTAGTTAAAAAAAATAATAATAATATGGCAGCTTCAGGTGACGTCTTGATATTGTCCCCCCCCCCACCAATGTCACACTATGGGGCAGAGTGACCTAGCTTCAAGATCACGAACAGGAGACGGAGGTGGAGGTCACGACTCGGGAACGTGGTTGTAGTGCTCCCTCCACGGTGATGCAGTTTCCGGCTTTGTCAGTTTTAATGCTATCTTGAGGTTATCTTGAGATGATTTCGGGGCTTTTTTTTTAGTATCCCCGCGGCCCGGTCCTCGACCAGGCCTCCACCCCCAGGAAGCAGCCCGTGACAGCTGACTAACACCCAGGTACTTATTTTACTGCTAGGTAACAGGGGCATAGGGTGAAAGAAACTCTGCCCATTGTTTCTCGCCGGCGCCTGGGATCGAACCCAGGACCACAGGATCACAAGTCCAGCATGCTGTCCGCTCGGCCGACCGGCTCCCATATATACTGACTATATATATATTTTTTTTGGGGGGGGGGTAAATAGAGTTGTATAACTTATACACTATACACGCACACAGATACACTGTTAGGTGTGCACTATTCCGGTAGTTCTATTCCGGTAACACATATACACACGCACATAATGGGGCCGGTGGCTGACTGGACAGCACACTGGAAGCGTGATTCTGTGGTCCCGGGATCGATTCCCGGCGCCGGCGAGAAACAATGGGCAGAGTTCCTTTCACCCTGATGCCCCTGTTACCTAACAGTAAATAGGTACCTGGGAGTAAGTCAGCTGTCACGGGCTGCTTCCTGGTATGTGTGTGTGTGTGTGTGTGTGTGTGTGTGTGTGTGTGTGTGTGTGTGTGTGTGTGTGTGTGTGTGTGTGTGTGTGTGTGTGTGTGTTGTGTGTGTGTGGTGTGAAAACAAAATAAAATTGTAGTTAATAACAGTTGATTGACAGTTGAGAGGCAGGCCGAAAGAGCAGAACTCAACCCCCGCAAGCACAACTACGTAAATACACACACACACATACATACATACATACATACATACATACATACATACATACATACATACATACATACATACATACATACACCTTTATATTCGCAGTCATTCATGTCAAATACATATGTATTGTAATTAATATTTAAGAAGATGATTTCACGGACTCATCGCCAGAAACACATACACGAGTCCTTTCAACCAAACACCTGAAACGAAACAGAGTTTCAAACAAATACCTGAAACCACCACTAAAAATACCAGTGAATCGGACCTAGCCTTCAAGCCTTCGGACCTACCCCATTCCCCCACCTCATTAGACAAGCATTCGCATCCTGAAGAGCCTCACTGCTCTCCCTCTCTCAATTACCGTCTAGAAATCCTTGGATGGGAGCCGTGATAGGTTGACCCATCATCAGGGGCAGGTTATCCCATGTTCCGTCTGCCGATATCGTCAAAAAAATGAGATATCTAAGAATATTGAGCCTTGAGACGGTGTGGGTGGTAGATGACGAGGGTGAAAGGGGGGTGGAGAAGGGCAATGGGGCGGGGGTTTAGGGATCATGTATATAAAGACAGCAGAGAACGTCTTAGATCTGTGTGTCTGTGACTCGCCTCCAAGATGCTGATGGTAGGCACTGGAGATCTATTTTAGCTCACAAATCTTGCACATGTGGAAAAAATAATTGATCATTTCCCTGAAAAATTTTAAATTACGATAATTTATCAAAGTAAATTGTTTACTCGGTAAATATAGGATGTTCTAAGTTTCTAATTGTCATCCTCTGGCGTTTTGGGTGTTAGAGAGGACGCTGGTTAATAAACCTCAAATCAGCATAGGAGATCTATTTTACATTATTGTACACTACATTTTTGTCACTATACTAATTTCTTTTTAAATTCTTCTTTTTGATGCACGTATTTCTTCCCTTTATGAAGACATCTTTACGTAAATTTACCTGAAGCCACCATCTCTAGTAGACGAGATGCGGGACCGGAAGTCAGCGACTCCTCAAAGATATATCAAGGTTATTTTGACCTCATTATACGGGTAATTAAACGTTCACTTCGATCATTCCAGTTGAAGACGTCGGTGTTGTGCCTGGTCCTGGCCGCTGCTGCTGGAGGTGCTGATCTCGGAGGACCTTCAGGAGGGCTCCTCAAGGCGCCTCGCTTTGAGATCCTACGGAATGTCCGTCAGGGTCCTTCTTCAGACGGCTCCTACAAGTTCCACTTCGAGACGGAAGACGGGATTATCCGCCGGGAGGAGGGGACCTTCCGTAAGGGGTCTGGCGCCGCCGTCAAGCAAGGAGCCTGGTCGTAAGTACCTAAATTAGGCCTAAATTAAGCCTATCCAGCTTTCGAATTGGACTTCATGAGGCAGTTGCAGAAGGCCTATTTGGCCCATACTTGGCAGCTTCTATTTATATCTCGTCTGAGTGTGATCCTAATAGTTATCGGGTTGACATCCCTTAATTGCTGATTGTACTCAAATCTCATTGTAATTCCCACCAATCAGAACGTGCTGTACGGAGCTACACTCGCCAGAACGGTAAACATCAATCTCTTGCCTATCATTTTGTTGCAGATTCACGTATCCTGATGGAACTCCAGCGGCCTTCAGCTACATCGCTGACGAGAAGGGGTTCCGGGTGAAGTCCGACCTACGACCAGCGTCCAGTAACCTCGCGACCGCGGCGTCCTCTAGCCAGGCGACCAGTTCTTTACGACCTGGATCACAGATCAACGGTTCTAGAACTCCAGGATCACAGCTCAGTGGTTCTAAGAGTCAGGGAGCCAAGTTCGGTGGTTCTAAGACTCCAGAATCACAGTACCGCTTTCCAAAGATTCCGGGATCCCAGATCGTCGGTTCTAAGGTTCCAGTATTCCTCGCTGCCGGTCCTCCCGCTCCAGGAGTCTTGTTTGAAAGTCCACCAGCCCCGGGATACGAGTTTGGTGGTTCCTCAGCTTCGAGATTACAGCTTAGAGGTTCCTCGGCTTCGGAAGCTCAATTTGGAGGTTCCTCGGCTTCGGAAGCTCAACTTGGAGGTCCGCCAGCACCTGGATCCCAGCCTTCAAGATTCCAGTTTGGAGATTCAGCATCTGCAGGTTCCCAGCTTGGAGGTTCAGTTCCTGGATCTTTGCCCAGTGGTTCAGCTCCAGGTTCATCTTACATTCCCCCAAATGAACTGGGAACTGAAACCGGTGGTTCACCAGCTGCAGAATCCCAATTTGGAGGTTCCCAAGTTCCAGGAGCTCACCTTGGAGGTTCTTTAGCTTCAGGAATTCAGTATGGAGGTTCCACAGATTCAAGATTCCAGCTTGGAGGTTCTGCATCTTCGGAATCCCAGGCTAGAGGTTCTCAAGCCTCAGGAGCTCAGCCAGCAAGTTCCCCAGGGTCGAGACTTCAAGCTGGAGGTTCAACATCTTCAGGATCAAAGTTTGGCGGTTCAGTTCCTGGATCTCTGCCTAGCGGTTCAACTCCCAGTTCATCTTACGTTCCCCCAACTGGATTGGGAAATTTGGTCGGTGGTTCATCAGCTCCAAGATCCCAGTTTGGAGGTTCCCAAGCTTCAGGAGCTCAGTATGGAGGTTCTCCAGATACAAGATTTCAGTCTAGAGGTTCAGCATCTTTAGGACCCCACTTTGGAGGTTCTCAAGCTTTAGGATCCCTGCTAGGAGGGTCCTCAGCTTCAGGATTCCAACTAGGAGGTTCGTCAGCTGCAGAATCTCAGATCGATGGTTCACCTGTTCCGGAATCCCAGTTCGGAGGTTCAGTTTCAGGATCTCAATTTAGTGGTTCATCTCCTGGTTCCTCTTACACATCGCCAGCTGGACTAGGAACTCAATCTGGAGGGTTATCATATACAGAATCCCAGTTTGGAGGTTCTCTGGCTCCAGGATCCCAGATTGGAGGTTCAGCTGCTCCACGATCCCAGTTTGGAGGTTCTCTGGCTCCAGGATCCCAGATTGGAGGTTCAGCTGCTCCACGATCCCAGTTTGGAGGTTCACCGGCCCCAGGATCCCAGATTAGAGGTTCAGTTGCTCTACAATCCCAGTTTGGAGGTTCACCGGTTCGAGGATCCCAGATTGGAGGTTCACCAGCTCAAGGATCAAAGATTAGAGGTTCAGCTGCTACACAAGCCCAGTTTGGAGATTCACTGGTTCGAGGATCCCAGATTGGAGGTTCACATGCTACAGGATCCCAGTTTGGTGCCACAAAATTTCCAGGATCTCAGAATGTAGGTTCTGGAGCTCCAGGCTTCCAGTCAGAAGGTTCTTCAGCTCATGAAACCCCATCCCAATGCTCACCAGCCCCAGGATCCCATTCACAAGGTTCTCCTGATTCAGGATCCCAGCTTGGAGGTTCCCAAACTTCAGAGTCCCAGTTCCGAGGTTCCTCCGCCTCAGGATCCAAGTTTGGAGGTTTCCAAGCTTTAGAACCCCAGTTTGGAGGTTCGAAAGATCAAGATTACCAGTCAGAAGGTTCAGCATCACAGCCCAGTGGTTCAGCTCCCGGTTCCTCTTACGTTCGCCCAAGCGAAATAGGAACTCCGTCAGGTAGTTCACCAGCGCCAGGACCCCAGCTTGGAGGCTCGCCAGCGCCAAGACCCCAGCTTGGAGGCTCCCCAACGCCAGGACCCCAGCTTGGAGGTTCCCCAGCAGCCAGGACCCCAGCTTGGAGGTTCCCTACCCCATGGAACGTCACGTATCGGATCCGGGGCACCAGAGGCCCAGTTTACTACTCCACCAGGACCTGGGTATCTCTACTCTGCTCCCTCACTTTGAAAGCAATAGAAGCCCATAAGCGAGAGTCTGCGATGGAATTACCACATTCAAACGAGGCGGAATAGAGGTTAGATTTCTAAGGGTTTGGGGGTTGGGGTTTATAGGTCTGTGTCAACCTCTGGAGGGTTAATGAGGCCACCATTACAGCTTACTGACCAACAGCAAATATACTTTAGTCTTGAACATATAATCCAAGACTAATGTAAACTCTTAGTGTATATACTCCAAGAAGCAACGCAACCTGCTTGGTATACATATCTCTTCATTAGGTATTTTAAAAATAGAGTTGTTTTAATTGTCTTCACTGTTGCCACTGTTCTTTGCTACTTGTTTAACTTGATGCTTTCTCTTGTAACAGAACTATGAATGCATGTAATTAAAAAGCAGAGGGAAGTACGTGTGTGTTAATTGACCTAAGACCTGTTGCCTGAAGCTGCGGGAAATGGAATGAAATGTAAATGGTAATGTTTATTCCTCGTTCGAAGTGAGTTACTTATCGTAAATAATACACTACACAAGCAAGGAAGGACGAGGATGATGCAGCCTCTCTTCTCTCATCTCGTTTCGTGAGATGAGATCACAATTCAGGGAGAAAAAGCATGCAGGCTGTGATGCTGGCCGGCTCTGGGCATTTTATGGATTCAAAGCTGGATTTAGGTATAAGCTGAACCAACTACAGCTTAGGGACCTCCCAATATGAAACGGCATCTCAGAATCTCATATATATTATTTCTATTTAGTTGATTATAATTTAAATTAACGTTTTCGCCTAATTAACATTTGTCATTAGAAAATTAGACCTAATAACTGAGTTATAACACAGATTTATTGTCTTTAAACAATTGCTAAATAGAGCCTCTATAGCTTCCTACAATTTAATGATGTCTACAGTTAGTTTGCCATAGCGTATGGGGGTTCTTATCATCAAATTCGACCATGTCTGTTCTCAATCTCCTTCGTCCTTGATCAATGGAAATATGAATACAGTCGAGATTAATCATCCTAATGCAACAATGAGACATGATTTTGTTTATCTATTTGCAATCAAACAATAAAAAAAATGATTTTTCTTACAGAAAGAAGCGACATGCACCTGACTTTTGCTCAGTCTCACCGGAATTACCCATTTTCTTGGACGTGGATATTGTTCGAGGGCGAACTGACACATTTCATTATGCAGAGAGTCTTGTAATTCACTTTTATCTACGACTGTGGTTCTGTCTGATCTCCCTTATTTTTGTTAATATGGATAAATTCTACCATTTCCTGGTGAGGTCTTTCCCAAATAAATCTTGGCATGAGTAAGGAATAAGGAGGTAAATATGTGAAATAAATAACCATCACAGTAAACTAAAAATTAAATCACAAGATGTATATCTAAACTAAATAACATCAGCGGCACATGCAAAGTTATCACACATAAAACAAGGTTATTATGATTATAAACATAGCGTCTCGGCGTTCATAAACTGCTTCATAAGTGTAACCAAAGCCGCCATGTTTAAGGAAAGCTGTTCAGTGGTACTCGGCAACACCCTCTGTCTCCCAGCTCTGTAATCACGAGCATAAAAACGCAAGAACAAGAACTAGTCAAGCCGGTAGCATCTCCAAGACTGTCATCAGCGGGCTTCAAGCACCCATCTTCCTCTTGTGTCTCACCTTGAGGCCACTCTAACCGAGCACTTAAACCAGGTAGAAGGCCTCAGGTGATTTACCTTTACTAATACTATCACCTGAGCAGGAGAGGTTCCGAGGCTTCTTTTGTGGACTGTAACATCGAAGCTTCTGAGCACGCCGTGTTGGCTTATATTTATCAGCTGATCGAGCGAATATATGAATCATGTTCCTTTACGCATCATCTGAAAGAGCAAACTGATGAATCATGTTTGTTTACGCATCAGCTGATCGAGCAAACTGATAAATCATGTTTGTTTACATATCAGCTGACGGGGAGTGCGCCCGTGGGTGGTCAGCCATGTTTAATTACCCAGCAGTCTGTACTGATACTCCTTGCAAGTTTATGGAGTTTTCTTACTAATGATGTATTTGTCTGTCTCTTAATTATGATTTCCTGGGACGAGACCTTTAACTATTTTATTAATTTTTAAAACCTATTTTCATTGCACTCTCAAAACCAGTAAAACTTACACAGACGCGGATACAACGTACTATAAATGTATATGGAGAGAGAGAGAGAGAGAGAGAGAGAGAGAGAGAGAGAGAGAGAGAGAGAGAGAGAGAGAGAGAGAGAGAGACAAGGATTATTGTGATTCAACTCTCACAACTATAACTACTAGTGATGCTGTTACCACTAGTCGTAACTAGGCCACAACTACCGTTAACTAACACGCTACTATATATTTGACCACTTCTTTGACTGCTACCTCTAATTGTATCGTGTTACGTAGCACAGTGGTCTACGTTCTCGGCTCACAAACCAATGGACCCGGGTTCAATCCCCGCATAGGGCAGAAATGAGCTGGAAATGCTGCCCAACACTTCGGGGATTGAACGCTGACCTGCATGAAGCGAGACCGTCGCTCTACCGTTCAGCCCATTAGAGGTGTTGTGTTTGTGATCGTTGTCAACAGAGGTCTCTGGCGGCCTACTGCTCTTCTTCGAAACAAAAAATCTGTATCAGACTTCAGTACCCTCCCAGCTTTCATGGGAGGTGCACGTCAGTTGACCTTTCATAGAAAAGCATCAGTGTTTATTGTAGACGAAAGTGTCGTTAATGTTTACACTTGTTAACGAACACAGCAAAATACAATAAACGCCATATTGACACCACGAATGTAAGTTTGATGCTAAACCAATACACGTGATATAACTATACTCATTGACGTAAGTGCAAAGTGTCGCTGTGTGTGTGTTAAGTGATAAATATATATAATATAATTTAGGCTACGGAGTGTCGCTAGTATCGCTCTACAGGTGTAGCAAGTGCCGCTACACTTGCTGTAGTGACAGCCACTCATTTGACGCATCAACCAGTCAACAAACCTTCACACGACTCCGACCTCAGCTGTGGGTGGTAAGTACCCATCTTTTATATTTTATTTCCAAGCTAATTACATTTTCCTCAGTACACAAACCTAAACATATCCCTATTTAATTTATTGATTTTTTTTAATTTGAAATATTTTGAGTTGGAGCCTAGTGTGAAATGTAGAATTATATGAGGTATATTTTTGTTTGCCTTAGGAACAGCAATCGTTAAGTACCTTGGAGTAACGAGGTAGTTATACGTGCCTTGCTTTACCTCTTGTGTGCCATCTGACACCTGAGATGGTGTCTGAAGGAGGAGACCTGATGAATACGTAAAAAGTATTATTACAGCGTAAAAGCATTGAGGGAAGGGAACTATCGGGGGGGGGGAAAGCGCCAAGCCATTACGACTATATAGGACTTGGAAGGGGTCAGGATAAGGATTTGGGATGGGACGGAGGGGCAGAGAATGGTGTCCAACCACTTGGACGGTCGGGGATTGAACGCCGACCTGCCTGAAGCGAAACCGTCGTTCTACCGCCAGCCCTAAGTGGTTGACTGAGGTGGGAGGGGAAGGAAGGGTAGAAATAGCCTAGGCTACTCCTATCCTTTTGGGATATATCTTATTGTCTCCATAAACGTCTTTGAATTTGTACTTGAACCTGGATGTTTTTTTAACTTGAATACAAAGTGGTGCTACATG
>WNGS01159612.1:2608058-2623299 GCA_020271785.1 Procambarus virginalis
ATATAGATCCAGATATCTATAAAAGTAGGAAGGGGCGGGAATGTTGATGTTGGAGAGAAGAGGAAGAAGAAGAGGAGGAAAAGACTTAATAGGAAATGGATAAGGAGATGACGAGACATGTACTCATCTACTTTTACTCGTTTGCTTGTGTCTGCATGATCGATCATTCATGGAAGCACAAGTAATTGTGACAGTAAACATTCTCTAGGATCCCGGCTTTCTAGCGGCCGGGTGCTGAATGTGGTAGCTCGGTCCATGGCCTATTTCCTGGCCTACTTTTACAGTTACTTTGCTTCCACAACCAGTTCCTTTATTTCAATAACATTTTCCCATTACTCTTATGCTAAATAAAAACGTTCTAACATCTGTATGGCCCATCTGAGTCTCAAGCTGTACCATGCCCCCTTGTTCTATTGGTATTCATTGTGAACATCTGTTTTTCCACCTAGGTAATTTCTCTAAGTATTTTATACGTCTATATCATGTTTCCCCTCTCTTCTCTTTTTTTTACAGGGTTGTCAGGTTTAGTTCCTCCAGTATCTCTTCATATCCCATTCCTTGCAATTCTGGGACGAACCACGTCGCAAAATTTTGAACTTTACGAGTTTTCTTGTGTTCTTTCAGATGGGGCTCCACGATGGGGCGGAATACTCTAAAACTGATCTGATGTACAGCGCTGTAAACGCCTCTTTATTTAGGTTTCTGAATGATATTATGACTTTTGTTGGCGTAGAGTATACCTCATGATGTTATTATGTTTATATGAGCCTCTGGACTTTGGCTTGGTGTTATGTCCACTCCCAGGTCCTTTTCTCTAGTCCTTACAGGGAGGTAGTTCCCCCTACATTGTGTATTGTCCACTTTGGTCTCCTGTCACAAGTACCCCTTTCCCTCACTTTACACTTACTCGTGTTGAACTCTAGTAGCCATTTATCGGGCCAACTTTGCAACTTGTTTTGATGATCTTGGAGATTCCTACAATCTTCATCTGTCACATCTCTTCTCATTAATTTTGCATCTGCAAACATTGACATATAAGACTCACCTCCTGCAGATAGGTAATTTACATATATGAGAAATAGCACTGTGTGTGTGTGTGTGTGTGTGTGTGTTGTGTACAGGAGAGGAAAGTAAGTGTCCCTTCACCATAATGTCAAGAGGTTGGGTGTGAGAGGGAGAGGGTCCGGGCAGGTATATATAACGTCTGGTCCACCATCCTGCACCACACTTCCCTCTCCCACCATCACCATGGTCACCACGGTCAGTCGTCCCTCACTCCTTCCTTCCTTCCTTCCTTCCTTCTCCTCTTCTGGCTCATCGTCTCTCCTGTGCACAAAATACTACATCATCCACCATCAAATGTTTGTACAATGTAATAATGTAATGTTACTTGCTTTACAGATTTTAGTGCTGTTCTTAATGGCAGCGGCTGGGAATGCAAGAATTGATGATATATCTCAAGAGGAAGTTTAGGAACCACTCAAAGACGATTTCTCTCCCAGCCAACACTACACGGCCACCTTCCTCCGCTATCATCGGCTCCTGGTGGTTTAGGAGCGGGTGCAAGCCAGAAGCCCTTCCCACCACAAGAACAATTTGGATTCATTCCACCATCGTCGGCTCCTGGTGGTTCTGGACCTGGTGCAAGCCAGAAGCCCTTCCCACCACAACAATCTGGATTCATTCCACCATCATCGGCTCCTGGTGGTTCTGGACCTGGTGCAAGCCAGAAGCCCTTCCCACCACAACAATCTGGATTCATTCCACCATCGTCGGCTCCTGGTGGTTCTGGACCTGGTGCAAGCCAGAAGCCCTTCCCACCACAACAATCTGGATTCATTCCACCATCATCGGCTCCTGGTGGTTCTGGACCTGGTGCAAGCCAGGCGCCCTTCCCACCACAACGACCTACGATTCCTTCAGCTGACGAACCTATCCAGAGGCCTCCTATACCTTTCGTGCCTTCTGGAGAAGTGATCCCCATCCTGGTGGACGAACGAGACGGACCTCACCCTGACGGCTCGTACAGATTCAACTTCGCCTCTGAAGACGGCATCAGTCGGTACGAGCAAGGCTCGCCCCAGGGGGAGGCTGGCGCCGTAGCCATGCAAGGCGGATGGTCGTGAGTATCCAAAGTTTTCTATAGTAACATTCGAACATCTTTATGCGTCGCGGTCGTGCTACCTCCAGGAGGTGGTGTAACACCAGCCTTGCTTACTCCTCCACTACTGTGGCTTGGTGCGATCCTCTAAATGATCATATTGAGAGTTGAACTTGCATTTCAAGACGAAGCTACTCTGCTGGATATTCTTGAACTTCAAAGAGAATCAATGAATCTTTTAATTTTCTTCTTCATTTCTCACGTGTCCGACACCCTTTCCGTCCTTTCCCTTCCTGGTCTAAGCTGAGATGCACACTCTGGGCCTTCCTTGCGTATCTGTCATGCTCCCCCTTCCCACATATCTGGTCTAGGATGTACACACCTTGTGTACTTCAGCCCCTTTCTCCATTTCTGCCTCTTCCCTTTATCTTTTTCTGATAATACACCACATTGTTGGCCTTGTGTTCATTAATAGTTTTGTGTCATTTATAGTTCATTGTTTACATTTTGTAATTTTGTTTGGCTAATAATTTTCTCCCACTTACAACTCTGAATGTGTTTACCTTCTCCGTCAGTGTCTAGTACAAGTTTGTTTACCTCCTCCGTCATTGTAGCACGTCCTCCGTTGTCAGGTGGGCGACCACCTTCTTACAAGGACCTCCATCAACAAACTTCTTTAAACCTCTTGTGTGCTAACTCCTTCTTGTCTTCTGTCATCTCTTCCCCCCTGCCACCTCCATCTCCTTCGCCTCTCATTCCACTTCGCTTCCTCAACTTACACTTTGGTAGCCCTTCGTGTTGACAGTATTTGTCACTCACTGTTTGCAATTAATTTTGTTCAGCTTCGTATTCTGTAAATCCTTTTAGCCCTTTCACATCCATTTCTTCTTAAATAAGTATCCCTTCACTCAGGGTCTCAGGAGTGGATGTTCTAGTCCTTCATGTTATCCTTCACTCGGGGTCTCAAGTATTGTTGTTATTTTCATCTTCAGATGATAATAAATCTCTGAAAGGTTTATAAAGTTCCTGCAGTTTCCAGCATCATAAAGCTGTTGTTAACTTTTGACTCGCTGGTGTGAACGGAAGCCCATCGTCCCTTTAGGGCATTTGAGGACAACTTCAAGCTTGGTAAGATCAGGAGGGCGAAGCTGACGATATTCCAACCCTTATTTCTCCCTCACAGGTTCACCTTCCCCGACGGGTCACCTGCTATATTCAGCTTCGTGGCCGACGCTAATGGCTACCGTCCGGAGTCTGACCTGCTACCTACGCCCCATCCTCTTCCCGCCCACGCCATCGCCCAGATCGAGTTCGCCCGCCAGCAGGAGGCAGAAGCTGCTGCTTCAGGTGGCAGGCAGCGACGTCGCTAATGACAGGCAGTGACATCACTAAAGATCCCAGTCTTGCCCCCTCCCTCCTTGTCTGCCTTGAGGCAAACGCTTTCTGCTTCTGCTGCGGCTGCAGGAGCGGAGATTGCCCCAGCAGACTCCGCCTTCTTAATGCTACCAGCAGAGTTGAGGACTCTGGACAGTCTTCTCGGGGCGCTGCTTAAGACGCTTGACACATGTTCTCCACTTTTGTTATTTTACATTGTTTTGTTTGTTGTCTTTTGCTGTTATTGTTGCCAAAACTTCACAATAAATATTATCATAAACAATTCAAGTGATCTTGTTGAACTTTTCTATATATTTAGTCTCGGGTTAAGTGCCTCGTTGGCTCCTTGGGTTAAGCAAGCATCGACTTATCGAAGAATCCCTGAACCCATGGGTGGAGTCCCCCATGAGCCAAATTAGTTCCCATCAATCATTTCTGACCAAATATAACTGAAGTAGTCCATTCTAAACTTATATCACAACGACTCAAGGCGAAATCCTTAAAAAGTAAATGTTATTCTCCCAGCAAGCACACCAAGGACAGGGAGAGGGGCGAGGCGGCGGTACAATGCAATACATTAAGCTTTTCAAAACAAAGTTCCCAAAATGGCGCCAAAAAATAAAACTGCGGGCGTTTATACAGTGCCCAGAATATATTGTTTTGTTTTTAAATTCTTCTGGAAGGCGGTACAGCTCTTCCATCTCCACAACTCTTCCCCTATGACGCATTCATCAATGACATCTTCAACAATGAAGGCATCATAGAGCTTACTGGTTACATTAACAGGGAATTAATATTTACATTATCATTCTAACTCTGATTTCCTTTTCATTTATCATTAATTATTCACTCTAGTTTCTGCAACGACTTGGTATCGCTGTTTTGCAAACTGAGCAACACACAGAATGTGCAAGTAGCATGCACAGAGTTGATGCAAGACTCGCAAGACCGCAGCATCATGTTGTTTGTTGTTATAGATTAAGCTACTCGGAACAAGTTCCAAGTAGCACGGGCTATGGTGAGCCCGTAGTGGACTTACCTGGCACAGGAGCGGGGCAAGTAGCACGGGCTATGGTGAGCCCGTAGTGGACTTACCTGGCACAGGAGTGGGCCAAGTAGCACGGGCTATGGTGAGCCCGTAGTGGACTTACCTGGCACAGGAGCGATGCTGTGTGTGTGTGCGCAGCATCACCAAGAACTGGTCTATATATTACTGGGAAGTCAGACGCTCTCGTCGTCCCGAGTGCCTGGGATGTTTGGCGGTCCTCCTGCCTGTCGAGAGACAGCCCCTGGTGGCCAGGTATGCAAATTAAGCAGACCTGTTCACCACCCTTCGCTGGGAGGGAGCGTGTGCGTGGCTGACATGTTCACTACACCAGCTGTGGGGGGGGGGGGAGGGAGGGCGTGTACGCCAAATTAATGTATGTATCGTGTAGGGCCTTTTTTTCCATTCTAATCAAGCACACACATGCTACTGTAGGGGTGATAAATCGTGCCTCACAGGCTTGGTCTATGACCTATGACCTTAACCTATGACCAGGCGACAAAAATTAGGCTCTGTACTTGGACCCATCCGGTTTCTGATATATGTAAACGATCTTCCAGAGGGTATCAACTCTTCCTCTTAATGTTTGCTGATGATTCAAAANGTAGGTCCACTACGGGATCTAAAACAACAACAAAATTTACTAGACGTAAATATCAAACAATGGAAGAAAGCATAACACTGGATTTAAACCAAACAAATATAGATTGAGAAAATATGCTTTCAAGCATAATTTTGGCAGGAGAGTGACTGCCATATGAGCTTTCCAGGACTTAAGCTGTTTCAAGCTGACCAAAGGCTGAAAACAGTTAATTTTACAACATTAAACAAAAAAAAAACATTAAAAGCTTTAAAGCATTTCTTCAAGTCGGGTTCTGAGATGCTGGTCAGCACATCCCTCAAGGAAATTAAATTGCATATATGAAGAAATTGTAAGATTATTGTAAATCCAAATCTGTTAACAAAAATTTTTGATTAAATTTGCAACATCCTGATTGACAAGACCGTCAACCAGGAGAACTGGTCAGAGACCGGGCCGTGGGTACCCGGATCCTTCGAACCACATTAAGGTAACTCTTGCTGTGGGTTATTGGTTGACAGCAATTAGATGACATCATTAATAGCTCTAATGCAAAGCTTCATAAGTTCCTATTTGCAACTTAGACTGCTGGTTGCACCCCGGGTATGGGTGGAACAGTTTGCAAAGTTGTAAGCTAACTGGATTGATCTCTTCCTTGAGAGTGTGAGAGAGAGAGAGAGAGAGAGAGAGAGAGAGAGAGAGAGAGAGAGAGAGAGAGAGAGAGAGAGAGAGAGAGAGAGAGAGAGCGTTCGTTGGTGTGAATCTTTCATTAAGACTCACACGAACGAACGCATATACGAAGGTACTGTTGCGAAAGTCACGAATTACGAATTATGTTTTTGTATCTACTTAAAAAAAACGAGAAACATTATAAACACCTGATAAACGAAGTAGAGACAATTGATAAGCGAAGAATAACAATTGATAAACGGAGAAGAGAGACCAGACGACGTCAAGTTGTGGTCCAGACAACATATTATATATGTATATATTCACATATATATCTCATACTACAAATACAAAAACCAAACATAAATAGTACAAAAATTATGACACGGAAACGCTCACATTTATTGAAGGATAAACTGATTTCTTTTATTTAGGAAGTTCACAAAGGTCAATCCAAGAAAAAAAGGTGCATATATTAACATTTTCTCGTCTCTCTCGTATCAGATCATAAGATATTTCATTTAACAGAGCAAAGATATGTATTTTAAGATACTAGTGGGACGTGTCCTTGTCGGGTCAAATACGCCCCGCTTTATTTTCTCTTATTTCGCAATCACTAGGTGTTGCCTTGTACGTCCCTGCTAGAAGAAGAAGGTTTTCATGGACGCGCGTTGCTTCACTACAGCCGTGTCGTGTACGGGGAGGAAAGTAGGTATCCTTCACCTTGGTGTCGACAGGGTTTGTGTGTGAGAGGGGAAATGTTTGGCCAGGTATAAAACGCCTGGCATGGGACTCCATCCTTACAGTCCTCGTCAGGTTAAGCCCTTCGTCACTGCTCTCCTCAGCCGCCTCTACCGACATGTTGGCCAGGGTAAGTCGACGGGTTCTCTCGCTGTTGGGGGGACGTCTCTATCCTGTGGTAACGTAGAGGGGCTGCGAGGTCTACAGAGGTCTCGTGCCAACTTCTCGCAATTGACATATTGTCTGTTCCTTGTCTTACAGACGCTGTTATTGTTCGCGGTGACTGCGGGTGCCAGTGCCAGTCCTCAAGGCTTCCCGGCACCCGGCAGTGCTCCTGGGGGTTATGGTGCCAGTCAGAGCCAAAGACCTTTGAGACCCCAAGCACGTCCACCTCCAGGTAGTGCCCCTGGAGGATTCGGTGCAGGTCAGAGCCAGATACCCTTCAGACCTCAAGTGCGTCCTCCTCCAGATAGCGCCCCTGGAGGATTCGGTGCAGGTCAGAGCCAGATACCCTTCAGACCTCAAGTGCGTCCTCCTCCAGGTAGCGCCCCTGGAGGATTCGGTGCAGGTCAGAGCCAGATACCCTTTAGACCACAAGCTGACCAACCTATCCAGAGGCCTCCTAGACCTTTCGTGCCTTCCGGAGAAGTGATCCCTATCCTGGTGGACGAACGAGACGGACCTCACCCAGACGGCTCGTACAGCTTCAACTTCGAGACTGGTAACGGCATCAGTCGGTACGAGCAAGGCACGCCCCAGGGGGAGGCTGGCGCCGTGGCCATGCAAGGCGGATGGTCGTGAGTATCCCAGGTTTTCTCTAGTAACATTGGAAATCCTTTATGCCTCGTTTTCTTCTTGTAACTCCTCCAGGTTACATAACTAACCTCCTCGCTCGCTCCTATATTGAGAGGGAGAGCTGGGCACTGCTTCGTACATTTCAAATTGAACATGATACTAAGTGAAATTTTAATAGTTTTAATCTCTGTTGTGTCATTTCTCATGTTCAGATGATCAAATGACAGATGTGTTTTTCAATTATTGCTGCACGAATGTTCGTTCAATCTAATACCTGCACTAGTGTGTGTGTCCACTTTAACACCTGCAGGAATGTGTTCATGTGTTTTAAATATGTGTTCACCCGAGTTCAGAGTCAATCCTTATCCCTGGAAACACAGACCGAAACTGTCTCTATTTCCGCTTGTTACAACTTGTCATAAAGTTGTTACATCTTGGCTTAACGTGTTTTATGACGTATTAGAACGCTGTTACAACTTGCTATATTGGTTGTTATAACTGGTTAGGAGGTGTTAAAACTTGTTCGAACGTTGTACCAACGTCGTAGTTTCAGTGTGTGTTTGTCGGGATGAAGCCGGCGGGCCTACTCATCCGTCCCTCTCTCACATATATTATCCCCTTTCCATTGTCCAGTTGCTCCCTTCACTTCGTCCTTTCCCATCCCACCTCCTCCTCCTCCTCCTCCCTGTTCCTCTCCTATCTCCCGTCATCCTGGCCCCATTCTGTGCCAGATTTGCCTTGTTTAACGCCTCTACGCCCCTTTCTCTCTTCCACACAGCACTCCTTCTCTTCTTCGTCCCTCATCTACCCTCCTTAATCCCTCTGGAGGGCATAGAACTTCCTTGATTGTTAGTGTAGAGCTTATTGGCTCTTTGGGATTATGGAGCTCCCCTGGTGGTTAATGAGCAGTTTACTGGCACTCTGGGGGGCCATAGAGCTTCCCTGGTTGTTAGAGTGTCAAGCTTATCACTCTGAAGCGATAGAGTTGTATTGATAATTTATGTTCTAAACACGTCTTTCTCTCTTCCAGTGACGTGAGGCTCAACCCCTTTAGTGTTTCCTTGTAGCTCATGCCTCTCAGCTCTGGGACTAGTCTAGTGGCATACCTCTGAATTTTTTCCAGCGTTGCAGTGTGTTTAAGAACTCCACGCTGGTGCCGCATATACCAGAATTGGTCTGATATATGTTGAATATATGGTCCTCAACGACTCTGTATTTTTCTGAAAGCAGTTCTTATTGTGGCCAACCTTTTATATACATGGTTGGCCTCAGCTACTGGACGCCGGTTTTTTTTTAGTTGGGGATTGAGTTGGCCTCTAAGAATATCCTCATTTAGTTCATTTCATTTTCTCATATCTATATAGCCCATCTACGTCTCGAGTTTTCTATTTATGTCTTCTTGTTTTAATAGTATTCATTACGAATATTTCTCCTTTTTCCACTCTGTTCCCTATTTTGTATGTCCCTGTCATGTCTCCATTGTTTTGCGTTGTCCATGAAGAGCTGTGAGAAACTCACGGTTGAACTTTCTCCCAGTTAGAGTTGAGTTCGTTGTATGTCTATACTGACTGTATATGAACAGGAGTGGTTTTTGTTTATGCATATTTTCTTCTATAGACGTGGTTATTCACTTACAATGGTAACCAGCCTATATACACTTTCTTCTGCCGCTCTGTGGATAGAGTCAGGGATCTGTTAAGAGCTCTATAGTGTAGTGAGCTTTGAGCACTCAACTACAGGTGAGTGTGGCGTTTCTTACAACGCCTACGAGCAATTGCAGATTGTTGGATGTGTGTCCTCAGGTTGAACGCGGTTTGCGTTGATTGCTTGCAATGTCTAAAGGTGTTCCGTGGCCACGGAAGCTAAGTCATATTGGGAACATAGGGAAGCACAAGCTAAGTCATAGTAACACACAAGATGGTGAAGGGCTATTGTCTACCTAAAATTTAAAAAGACCACAAGCGTCACCCAAAGCTCGTAGCGTAGCGGAAGTTCAAATTATACTGGAATTGTTTAACGCTTTGTCATGTGCCCTTCCTCAGATTCACCTTCCCCGACGGAACTCCCGCCGTCTTCAAATTCGTGGCCGACGAACTCGGCTACCGGGTGGAGTCCCCCCTGCTGCCCACGCCCCATCCTCTTCCCGCCCACGCCATCGCCCAGATCGAGTTCGCCCGCCAGCAGGAGGCGCGCGGGGGCGCGTCGGGCACCAGGCCGTCGTACGGGTCTTAAGGTGTCCCTCGTGTGCTTAACTTCCCTGTGTTGCCTTCGTGTCTGGCTCTCACGCGGTCGTCTAGCTGCTGTAGACGGCTTAGGCTGCCCCTGGAGCACTCCAGCGCCACCTCAAGTCGCACCAACGGAACGCTAAATAAGTATTGCCTCCGTTTCCGTCTGTGTAAGCGGAAGTGCAGTGCTGTCGAAGCGACTTGATTCATGTCTGATGTTTATAATTGTTACCGCAAAATTATATAATAAAAACAGATGCAAAAAAAGGGAAGTTTTGTTAAATTATTCCGATGGTTCTTGGTGCTGTAGTACACGGGATATAGGCAAAGGTTGCCAGCTTACTGGTCAGGTTAGTTTGTCGGTGCTTGTGCAACCTGTCCTCTTATGAAGACCGTCGCATCTGGTAGGTTAGGAGTAGGTCCACTGGTAGGTTAGGAGTAGGTCCTCTGGTAGGTTAGGAGTAGGTCCTCTGGTAGGTTAGGAGTAGGTCCTCTGGTAGGTTAGGAGTAGGTCCTCTGGTAGGTTAGGAGTAGGTCCTCTGGTAGGTTAGGAGAGACCACTTTAAAATGACCGTTTTCTTGACGTTGGAAAACCTTAGGAGGACGGGTTGACTTGTGGCGGGTCAGTGCTTGTGGCGGGTCAGCCTTCCCTGCGTCTATCCTTCCAGGTGATTACGTTGCAATTCAAGATATACGCAAAAGATAACGCGACACAACTCTGGACTTGTGCATCACAATAGTCATATTACCACTGCGTCAGTCGTGTTCAACAAGTAGATAATCTTTCCTCTCCAAATGAGTCAACAACAGCAGCAACAGCCAACAGTGACAACCTGTTCCTCTGCTAAGCTGTGGGACTCGTCCAGCTTGTCCGCGTATCACCGCCCTGGATGCCAGGGAAGAAACCCACCGGTAACATATGCGTGTGTTAAATCAAGCTTGTGGTGTTACATACACCTTGTGTGTGTGTGTGTGTTACTTGAAGCTTGTATATGTTAGATCAAGCTTTCGTGTTTCATCACGCTACTGTGTGTGTGCCTGATGGGAATCAGGAGGAGTGTTGAGACGCACCTTTGCTTAAGAGAGCAACAGAGTAAATGTGTTTACGACTCAGACAGGAACATTGTCTCGCCTGGTATTCCCTCATGCAGCTGTTTGGTTCGTTTTGGTCCTCACAGCCTCGAGTGTAACTTTATGCTGAGGACCGGTCCCTCAACATGCTGTCAATGTGCATTCTTGCTTTCACGTGTAATGTTTTGTAATGCATTGAGTAAATGAGTGAGTGAGTGGGTTTGGGTAGGTGAGGAGGGAACTGCTGGGGGATGTTGAGTCTTTGAGTGTACTCACTTTGAGCGAGTGTGAGTATTTACTATTTGTATCTGCAGGATGGAGAGGTCTTAGCTCTTGGACCCGGCTTTTCTAGCTGTCGATTGCTTAATGCACTGACTCAACCGGTCAATTTTCTCTATCATCTGCTACATATAATTCTCTCACACATACATCCCCAGGATGCAGCGCGTAGAAGCTGTCTAACACATGGATAACTATTTACTGCTAGGCGAAGAGGTGCATCAGATGAAAGAAACACTACCTATTTGTTTCTGCCTTGCCCGGGAATCGAACCTAGACCCCAGACCCCACGAGCGCTGTTCACTCGGCCGCGATGACTCTCTCTGCGTGTGAGTGTATGGCGTGTATGTATGTATTTGCATGTGTATGTATGCGCGTGTATATATGTACGTGTGCCTATGTGTATGGCGTGTGTATATGTATATGTGGGTATGTATATATGTGAGTGTGCACGTATGTGTGTGTGTATGAATGTATATATATGTGTGTGTGTGTGGTGTGTGTTGTGTGTGTGTGTGTGTGTGTGTGTGTGTGTGTGTGTGTGTGTGTGTGTGTGTGTGTGTGTGTGGTATAACTTTAATTTAAACAAGAATCATATCTCACCTGAGATATCATTCTCCACAATAATTTACACCAACAAGCCACACAGAGAGAGCAAGCGTAGAGAGCAAACAGCTGAGTGCGCGCCACACACACACGCGCGTGTCCAACTACACCTCAAACCTAAACCAGCTGTCAAACATAGACTTGGCAGCTCGTCCGCACTCTTGGCGAGGGTAGGGAAGGGGTGGGGGGTTATAAACACAGACGATATATATATATATATATATATATATATATATATATATATATATATATATATATATATATATATATATATATATATATATATATATATATATATATATATATATATGTATTGGTGGCCTTAATAGCCTCCACAGAGGTTAACAGTCTCAACACCTAACCATCCGGTTATACTGCACAACCTGTCCTTTTACAAATGATCAGGTTAGGTGGGTTGCTTGGGTTAGTGCGTTTCTGATTAGGTTAGGAGGTTGGATTATAATGGCCTGAGATGCTATAGAGGTTCACTGCGACATAGACAGCAGCTGGGAATTAACTAAAAGACAGATGTATATCAGAAGTTTTCAGTCGTAAATAAACAGGTGTTACACGTGTGCAGCCAAACAGGTGCGACATGTGTGTGGAGGTTCGGCGTTTTGCGACGAGGCTCGCGAGACACAGGTGCTAAGGGTTCAGAGAAACTCAGAAATCTACGGCCAAGTTGAGCAGGTGCTTATAGAGGTTCCCCGAGATAGTTAATTGTTCGGAAATTCAGAGAGAGACACAGAGACGGTAAAGGTTCACAGAGACGGTAAAGGTTCATAGAGAGACACAGAGACGGTAAAGGTTCACAGAGAGACACAGAGACGGTAAAGGTTCACAGAGAGACACAGAGACAGTAAAGGTTCACAGAGAGACACAGAGACAGTAAAGGTTCACAGAGAGACACAGAGACGGTAAAGGTTCACAGAGACGGTAAAGGTTCACAGAGAGACACATAGACGGTAAAGGTTCACAGAGAGACACAGAGACGGTAAAGGTTCACAGAGACACAGAGACGGTAAAGGTTCACAGAGAGACACAGAGACAGTAAAGGTTCACAGAGAGACACAGAGACGGTAAAGGTTCACAGAGACGGTAAAGGTTCACAGAGACGGTAAGGTTCACAGAGAGACACAGAGACGGTAAAGGTTCACAGAGAGACACAGAGACGGTAAAGGTTCACAGAGAGACACAGAGACGGTAAAGGTTCATAGAGACACAGAGACGGTAAAGGTTCACAGAGAGACACAGAGACGGTAAAGGTTCACAGAGAGACACAGAGACGGTAAAGGTTCATAGAGACACAGAGACGGTAAAGGTTCACAGAGATATACACAGAGACGGTAAAGGTTCACAGAGATATACACAGAGACGGTAAAGGTTCACAGAAAGAACGAGAGATAGGGAGGGTGTGGTATATAGTCACCACACAAGAGTGTGGAGATGGTCTGACTGGCGGAGGCCCTTGGGAAAGTATCCATGTACCCCCTGACAACGGCAGACATCTTACTGCTGACAGAAAAACAAGGAACAAATAAGATTGACACATAAATAGAGAAGTTATATCACAAAATAAAAGGAAGAATATGTTTGGTCATAAATAATTTATAGGAACTAATTTGGCTCATAGGGGACTCCACCCATGGGTTCAGGGATTCTTTCTTAAGTCGATGCTTGCTTAACCCAAGGAGCCAACGAGGCGCTTAACCCGAGACTAAATATATAGAAAAATTCAACAAGATCACTTGAATTGTTTATGATAATATTTATTGTGAAGTTTTGGCAACAATAACAGCAAGAGACAACAAACAAAACAATGTAAAATAACAAAAGTGGAGAACATGTGTCAAGCGTCTTAAGCAGCGCCCCGAGAAGACTGCCCAGAGTCCTCAACTCTGCTGGTAGCATTAAGAAGGCGGAGTCTGCTGGGGCAATCTCCGCTCCTGCAGCCGCAGCAGAAGCAGAAAGCGTTTGCCTCAAGGCAGACAAGGAGGGAGGGGGCAAGACTGAGATCCTTAGTGATGTTACTGCCTGTCATTAGCGAAGTCGCTGCCTGCCACCTGAAGCAGCAGCTTCTGCTTCCTGCTGGCGGGCGAACTCGATCTGGGCGATGGCGTGGGCGGGAAGAGGATGGGGCGTAGGTAGCAGGTCAGACTCCGGACGGTAGCCATTAGCGTCGGCCACGAAGCTAAAAATAGCAGGTGACCCGTCGGGGAAGGTGAACCTGTGAAGGAGAAATAAGGGCTAGACTAAGGTCAGCTTCGCTCTCCTAACCTTAATAAGTATGAAGTGGTCCCCAAGTGCCCTAAAGGGACGATGGGCTTCCGTTCACACCAGCGAGTCAAAAGTTAACAACAGCTTTATGATGCTGGAAACTGCAGGAACTTTATAAACCTTTCAGAGATTTATTATCACCTGAAGATGAAAATAACAACAATACTTGAGACCCCGAGTGAAGGATAACATTAAGAAGGTCAAGAACATCCACTCCTGAGACCCTGAGTGAATGATTTGGTGGCGGAAGGTAGAAGAGATAATGGAGGTGGGAGAGAGGAGGCGGAGACAGAGACAAAGAGTAGCTGGCATATGGAAAACAGCATAGAGAAGGTGTAGAGATCGTTTGATAAGGGAAGTCCTTGGGAAGTGTGTCGTTATGCAAACTGCATATGTTACAAGAAGAACACGTCGCATAAAGATGTTCAAATGTTACTAGAGAGAACTTAGGATACTCACGACCATCCGCCTTGCATGGCCACGGCGCCAGCCTCCCCCTGGGGCGTGCCTTGCTCGTACCGACTGATGCCGTTACCAGTCTCGAAGTTGAAGCTGTACGAGCCGTCTGGGTGAGGCCCGTCTCGTTCGTCCACCAGGATGGGGATCACTTCTCCGGAAGGCACGAAAGGTATAGGAGGCCTCTGGATAGGTTCGTCAGCTGAAGGAATCGTAGGTCGTTGTGGTGGGAAGGGCGCCTGGCTTGCACCAGGTCCAGAACCACCAGGAGCCGATGATGGTGGAATGAATCCAGATTGTTGTGGTGGGAAGGGCTTCTGGCTTGCACCAGGTCCAGAACCACCAGGAGCCGATGATGGTGGAATGAATCCAGATTGTTGTGGTGGGAAGGGCTTCTGGCTTGCACCAGGTCCAGAACCACCAGGAGCCGATGATGGTGGAATGAATCCAGATTGTTGTGGTGGGAAGGGCTTCTGGCTTGCACCCGCTCCTGAACCACCAGGAGCCGATGATGGTGGAGGAAGGTGGCCGTGTAGTGTTGGCTGGGAGAGAAATCGTCTTTGAGTGGTTCCTAAACTTCCTCTTGGAGATATATCATCAATTCTTGCATTCCCAGCCGCTGCCATTAAGAACAGCACTAAAATCTGTAAAGCAAGTAACATTACATTATTACATTGTACAAACATTTGATGGTGGATGATGTAGTATTTTGTGCACAGGAGAGACGATGAGCCAGAAGAGAAGAAGGAAGGAAGGAAGGAGTGAGGGACGATGACCGTGGTGACCATTTGACAAGGTACGGCTCCATGCTGGGGCCGCATACTCCAGGATTGGTGTATGCGGCACACACAACACACCACCGTGTGTGTGTGTGTGTGTGTGCCGTGTGTACAGGAGAGGAAAGTAAGTGTCCCTTCACCATAATGTCAAGAGGTTGGGTGTGAGAGGGAGAGGGTCGGGCGGTATATATAACGTCTGGGTCCACCATCCCTGCACCACACTTCCCCTCTCCCACCATCACC
>WNGS01159612.1:2627301-2656954 GCA_020271785.1 Procambarus virginalis
TAAGGAATTGGGGTATGGTAATAAGGAATAGGACATGGGAACACGGAACTGAGTGGGATAGGATGGAGAGCAGAAACGATACCCAACCACATGGACCGTTGGCGATCGAATTGCGAAATTCACAATTCGAAGCCCCTACAATACCGACCAATCTAAAATACACAACAACTCCAAAAATCACCGTAAACGTTTGAAGGCAAATCCCACAGTGTAACCCCCACAGCACGCGCGTTCGAGCCCACCACCCCTGCTCCAAGATTAAATCGCTAATATATCACGCTATAGTGATGTATAGTAACCTAATACTATAATAATACAGATATTACCATTAATATTACACAATATTTAATCAACAAAGCGCCTTAATTGTACCTCCAGCTGCGGCTACTGATTATCTAACCACAACAGGAGTTCCACTTAACCGCCTGTCATTATAATATATCTTAAGCGCATTGTATTATGTAAAGGAAGATAAAATTAGTCATTTATATACACTCCCGCCGTGTATATTGCAGCAGTCTGTAGCTCTCAGAGTATACCTGAGTATGCTTCAAGAAATACACTGACAGTATTACGAGTGTAAAATACAGGATGAACTACGTTAGGATCAGCACACTCAGTTATATTAGTGTCACACTCAGGATGAGAAACATAGAGCTGCTCTACGAACTACACTGAGCCACTGTAGGCTATAGTTACACTGAGTCACTGTAGGTTATAGCTACACTGAGCCACTGCAGGCTATAGTTACACTGAACCACTACAGGCTATAGCTACACTGAACCACTACAGGATATAGCTACACTGAACCACTACAGGCTATAGCTACACTGAACCACTGTAGGCTATAGCTACACTGAACCACTGTAGGCTATAGCTACATGAACCACTGTAGGCTATAGCTACACTGAACCACTGTAGGCTATAGCTACACTGAACCACTGCGGCTATAGCTACACTGAACCACTGCAGGCTATAGCTACATGAACCACTGCAGGCTATAGTACACTGAACCACTGCAGGCTATAGCTACACTGAACCACTGCAGACTATAGCTACACTGAACCACTACAGGCTATAGCTACACTGAACCACTGTTGGCTATAGCTACACTGAACCACTACAGGCTATAGCTACACTGAACCACTACAGGCTATAGCTACACTGAACCACTACAGGCTATAGCTACACTGAACCACTACAGGCTATAGCTACACTGAACCACTGTAGGCTATAGCTACACTGAACCACTGTAGGCTATAGCTACACTGAACCACTGTAGGCTATAGCTACACTGAACCACTGTAGGCTATAGCTACACTGAACCACTGCAGGCTATAGCTACACTGAACCACTGCAGGCTATAGCTACACTGAACCACTGCAGGCTATAGTTACACTGAACCACTGCAGGCTATAGCTACACTGAACCACTGCAGACTATAGCTACACTGAACCACTACAGGCTATAGCTACACTGAACCACTGCAGGCTATAGTTACACTGAACCACTGCAGGCTATAGCTACACTGAACCACTGCAGACTATAGCTACACTGAACCACTACAGGCTATAGCTACACTGAACCACTACAGGCTATAGTTACACTGAACCACTGCAGGCTATAGTTACACTGAACCACTGCAGGCTATAGCTACACTGAACCACTGCAGGCTATAGCTACACTGAACCACTACAGGCTATAGCTACACTGAGCCACTGTAGGCTATAGCTACACTGAACCACTGCAGGCTATAGCTACACTGAACCACTGCAGGCTATAGCTACACTGAACCACTACAGGCTATAGCTACACTGAACCACTGCAGGCTATAGCTACACTGAACCACTGCAGGCTATAGCTACACTGAACCACTGCAGGCTATAGCTACACTGAACCACTGCAGGCTATAGCTACACTGAACCACTACAGGCTATAGCTACACTGAACCACTGCAGGCTATAGCTACACTGAACCACTGCAGGCTATAGCTACACTGAACCACTGCAGGCTATAGCTACACTGAACCACTGCAGGCTATAGCTACACTGAACCACTGCAGGCTATAGCTACACTGAACCACTGTAGGCTATAGTTACACTGAACCACTGCAGGCTATAGCTACACTGAACCACTGTAGGCTATAGCTACACTGAACCACTGCAGACTATAGCAGTTAAGGTGATATTATTTAATTCTCGACAAAACTACTTGTCATTTGACGCTTGTTAAATGGTGATAACGATGTGCCATCCTGAGGTCAGTAGCTGGCATGCGTTGATCGAGATCAGCAACGAGGTGGTGTTCCGATCTAATTGGCAATCTAGAAATAATTGCGGCAACTAGAGTTCTTAAAACTTGCTTCAGCTGTCGATTTGGAAAAGTTGGCGGCAGTCCATTCCACAACTTCCTTTCGAGGGTCAAGGTATTCCTCTGATCTTTTTCTGATCCTGCGTGTCTTGACCAAGATGCCCCCGGGCCCTCATTCCCTCCCTCCCTCCCTCCTTCCTTCTTCTCTGTCTCTCTCTCTCTCTCTCGAAGAGTTACTCTTCTCTGTCTCATAAACTCAACTCTCTGGGGGCATTCAAGAGCTTCTCTCTTGGAGACATACTCAACGTAAATATGCGTTTTCTCCAAACTTAGGATCAACCACGTTGAGCTGGGCTCGTTAGTACTCTTCATCTTGGCTGGAATGTATAGAGCAGACCAAAGCTTTATTAAATGTATATTGTCTGCAATACACGACGAGATAACGAAGACGTGATATGTATGATACAAGCTTGAGAGCAGGAAGGCGGGGTTCAGCCTGCAGTAAGCTGTGGGCCTCAATAATGTCAGCAGTGATCTGTATTCACTCTCGGCTCTGATTACTGGGCGATAAGTTTTAACTTGTCTCAGGGGAGAGATGCCCTGTTGAATGCGATCCTAGAAATTAGCAATCTCACATTATTCGCTATCTCACATTACTCACTATCTCACATTACTCACTATCTCACATTACTCACTATCTCCCATTACTCGTCTCTCATATTACTCGCTATCTCACATCATGAGAGTCAAATAGCTTGAGCATTAAGTTACGTAAACAAACCCTGATTATTTTATAGTGTGTAGGAATAATTCAGAGATTACCTGCCACACTATTAATCCGCACACACTAATTTCATCCATGCAACAAATCCGCTAACCACGCAATTAATCCGGGCACAACACAACTAATCCAGACACCAAACAATATCATGAACGTTGCACAAGCAGATCAAGATACAGGAGATCATGCTCTTAAGACGGACGGCAACACAGCTAACCAGGTTTTGCCTTGCAAGATTGATTGATGAAGATTAAGCCACCCAAGAGGTGGCACGGGCATGAATACCCCGTAATGCCTTATAAGGTTGTGTGAACGTTTATTTAGACGCATTTAACTACAATAGCGGCCTTATACACCAAGATTATCCCACGGTGGAACCGCTGTATCGTCAATCTTGTGCGCTGTGGTTTTGTGTGCATTGTGTATGGACAGGAATTGATTTAACAAGATGTGTTTCCCTCAGTCATGTGAGCATCACATAATGATATATAAACAGTTGTGTTTATATCTGATAGCATATTTGGGTGTAGGCGAGATCAGATCAAGATTATTAACAGATTACATCAATAGCAAATAACTAACTCTTTACAAACGTATTATAAAGAGCGAAGTATCGACCGCAACGATCAAATTATTTCAGTAAGCCTTCCCAATGGACATAGGATCTAAGAGTAATGTTAATTCAACTTTAGAAATTTGAATTCAACGTTGAATTAACATTACTTTGGGATATTGTGTTCACTGGGGTATGTCGTGGAGAGGACGCAAGTGAAGCAAGGTTTACTGATGCAGCAAGACACGACTGGACTGCGTCTCTGGTCTCACCCGGTAATCTGTTCCATAAATCTACAGCCCTATTTCCAAACCATTATTTACCACAGGTATTTTCTGATTTTAAAACTTTGTAACTAATTGTTGTATCCATTAGCTCGTGTTCTACTTTGTGTGGATATATTTAGTACCATATTAATAAATTTATTGTTATATTATTTCATATGTTGGTATACTTTAGTATGTTTGTGTATTTGAGTTTGCATCCGGTGGTATGACAATGGTCTGCCCTGCCTTACCCTGCAACGATGCATGACTTGGGTTCATAATTGGTGGGTACAGCTGGTGCTTGCTTTGCCACACCCAGCCCTAGATTGTGCCACACACACAGCACCAAGCTGTGCCACACATAGTACAACACTGTGCCACACTTAACACTATGCTGTGCCAGATTGCGTCTCACCCAGTGCCAAGCAACACAATGTCAGCTACCACCACCTACACTAACTGTAATGCTGCTGCCTTTCTTACACATGGTCGAGAGGAAACTGAAATTGTGTTGCTGTTACTGCCTTTATGTTGAGGCCTTGGTTAGTGTTGCTGCCTTTGTCGTTGTTTTATTAAATATATTGTGGCGTGATACAAATTATTCTAGGACTCTGACATGATTTGGTTTCTGTAATAGCTAGATTTTCGTGGATCTTAGGAGGAACAGGCATCGTATATATACGGCTGGAGAGAGGATTATCTGTGCCATTAAGATCTGAGATAAGCCATATAAGAGGATGTTCTTAATAGCAAAAAATTAACTTGACAATTATTTGGCAGCTTCCGAACGCTTCAGGCGACTGGATGCTCTGCCTGTTTGGTCCCCCGATATTTAAAAGGCGACTAAGACATCGAGTCAAAATCAGTGAAGACGGATAAGTGTCGTATACTTGGTAAGGTCGGCAGTATTTGAACTGTTTGAGGCGTTTTCCTGACAGAAAATCTGTCTTGTAACTGTCTTTCTGACACTCGGTTTATCTGACCAGATAGTCTGCTTGACTGGCTGACGATTTGGTTGACTTGCTGGCTAATTGGTTGGTTGGTCGGGGTCGGTTGTTAGCTGTCTGGTTAGCTGACTGGCTACCAGGCATCCTGAGGGCTATCTGCTGGTTAGCTGACTGCGTGAATGGCGGCCTAGCCAGCTGGCTTCGTTATTGACTAGGCCTCTAGGTGATGATATCTACAGATAGTGATGAAGACAGGTGCAGGTAGTACAGGTGGTAGTGATGGCTACAGGTTGTGATGAAGGCTACAGGTGGTGGTGATGTTGGTTTCAGGTGATGGCTAAAGATGATATGGTTGACTCGAGGTCACACCGTTACTCAACACATAATAACATACGCGCGTTATTTGTTGCTTGTATAAACACAAAAACGACAAGTCGCTGTGGTTGGTGCAAATGCATAAGAAAGTGATGGGCTCTGTTTTGGTTTGCGAGAGCGGATAATGAGGAGTTTGAACCAGACAAAGTCGGTCAACAATGAAGGTTACTTCGACCTCAACTGTTTAAAGTGGTTGTTGATTCTTTTGTACTCCTTGATGCTGCACAACTAGATACAAACAGGACCATTCAGAGAACTATAATTGAGGTTGTGGCTCCATTACTGCTCAATGCACTTCGCCCCATTTCGTAATAGGCGAAAAGAATCTCGCTTCACGACTGGAATTTAAGATACGTTTCAAATCGCTGGAAGAACAATTCTCCTTCATCCTGCCCAGGTGAAGAAACACCTTAGAAAGTTAAATATAACAATTACAAGAACTCCTTAAGCGAAATGGAAGAACAGGTTTGTCCAGTTATTATTGCGAGTAAGAGTGGCTTGTCTGACCTTGAGGCGGCGTCAGGGTCGGGTGGGAGAGAGAGAGGTCAGCTCTCCGGTATATATATATATAAGTAGATCACTGTGAACAACTTGCCACACTTGCCTCCTGACAATTCAACATGTACACTGTAATTTCAGTTCTTGGCTTGCTTCTTTTTTGGTCACCTGAGGCTCATGTATATATGTACTTCTTGCAATTTAATAAAAATATCGTTCTTGGTACCTGTGGTGCAGGAAACTTTTGGGAAATATCATAAGGCATTGATAATCAGTGTTTGAGGTTGGTTGGGCACCACATTACTTCAAATATTTTCTTCTCATTCGAGGAGCAAATCATTATTCTGTTAGGTCACGACTGGTCGAGCCACCAACATGAGCAATGCTGAACATGGTCGTGTTATTCTTGCAGAAGTTGGTGTTGTGTGTCGTAGTGGCGGTGGCGGCCGCGGCGCCCCAGGGGTACGGGCCACCTCCACCATCCTACGGCGCCCCCTCAGGTCCTGTTGTGCCCATCCTGAGGGACGATCGTCAAGGACCTGATCAGGCCGGCAACTACAACTTCAACTTCGAGACTGGTGACGGCATCAGTCGTCAGGAGCAGGGCGCCCCTCAGGGCCCAGCTGGCGCCGTGGCAGCTCAGGGAGGATGGTCGTGAGTATTCTTATAGTACTGGTCGTAGAGTCCACTGAGACTATAAACTAATAAGCAATATCGTCAGTAAACAATGAATAGTCATAAGTCTACCATTTGGTCCATGAATCCATTCTCGTCATTGCAGGTTCACCTTCCCTGACGGCACCCCGGGAGTCTTCAAGTTCGTAGCTGACGGTGCAGGCTACCGCGTGGAGTCCCCCCTGCTGCCCACGCCCCCGCCTCTCCCCGCCCACGCCATCGCCCAGATCGAGAAGGCTCGTCAGGAAGACGCCGCCGGTAACCGGTACGCTGCGCCCTCAGCCCCGGCACCCCAGTACTCAGCGCCCCGCCCCGCCGCCCCCAGCACCAGCTATGGCCGGCGATAGTTGATTCCAACAATTTTTCGACATTATTTAACACATCAATTACCACTTCACCTGAACTTTCAGGTCCTCGTACTTACCTTCCCACTAACTTATTGTTTAATCTTAAGCTATACTAAGTACTCATGTACGTACATATTGTAAATATAAACTAGAAGGTAAAGTGCATAATGTTTAACTCTACAAAAATCTATACAGTTATTAAGCTTGACTCAGCTTCTGCAACTCCACTTTTCTCAGTGTGTTTTATATAGATATTATTAAATAGAAAATCAACACTCAGCATGTCCCCAGGACCAGACATTGCATTGTCAGGGTCCTTGAAAAATGGAAAGATAAACTTACAAGCCCAAAAACTTACAAGTCTTCCATATTTAAAAAATTATTAGAACGAAATAGAGTACCAGAACCATGGAAGGTTGCAAACGTGGTGCCGATTTTTTTAAGGGAACATAGCACTTGCGTCGAACTTTCGTTATATGACATCTTGCAAGTCATATAACACACTCAACACGAGACTAAAAACACTAGACGGCGAACTGGAGCTGCCAACAAGAAGGTGATTTTTGGTCATATTAAGCAGCAGTCTTGGAATGGTATTTCCTGCGATACATTACACTCTTATGGGACCACGCTTAATAACCGTAGAAAATCTACTTGAATCAGTAATTGTAAAGCCACACATTTGTATTTTGAAAACCTGATTAACGCTAAAGTTCGTCACGTGGCATAACAGAAGAAGTGGCTTAAGCCCAGCAATTAGAAACCTACGTTATCAGATTAAAAATGTTTAATTTATATTCCCTAGAAAGATGAACATTAATGGGTGATATGATAGAAGTATACAAATGGATGATAGATTATAACAAATGAAATATTAATAATGTGCTAAACATGTAAACACACACACACAAAACGGATACATATTGGATGGGTTTCATTTCGGAAAAATCACCTGTTTAAAACACCTGTTTGGACTTACGATTGTTGACTTACGAAACAAATACTAAATGCTGGTAACATAATAAATGGGATCACTTGAGTGTTTAAAGTGTAAGCTAGACATAAATACGAATAAGTATGATTAAGTACAAGTAGGTGCTGCGTCCTATCAGCCAATAGAAGCTAACTCATTTCAGCCAATAGGTCCTTTAAAATTTCATTTATTCTTATGTGTCAGTGTATAAATGTTCAAAATAGGCAAATGGAATACAAGAATTCATATCAAATATTATCAACAAAATGTATAATGTTACTTCTCATTTTTGTCTTGCATGTTTTAAGTTTCTTTTATGCTATGCGGCTCGGTTTTGTCCTCCATGCTATAGAATGGACTTAAATCCACTAGAAAATGTACAGTGGAGGAAGCCAAAGTTAATCACAGGAATTGTAAACCTTCCTAATGAAGAGCAATTAACAAATGCTGTAATTCCCCTTTGTCCAAGAAAAAGTAGTTTTGGCACACTTATGACCACATACATCTCTCTAAAATAATTTTTATTGTCAACGCTTTCCCTTTTATATGAAAAAAATATCCAATGAAAACTGGAAATTGAAACATACCTTCTAATAAGTAATTTCTGTCCATCGCAGAGTTGAAAACTCTTACCTGCAAAGGTATGACATTCAATTATTTAGCTTTAGCGAAATTCTCTCATAAATTTCAATCCTCTTACACCACAAATATAATAAAATCCTCACACAGACTACCACATATTAATTCAAACATATCAACAACGTAGATGAAGATGACAATTGAGGATCGAGGCGTTGCTTACCTTGACGGGTGAGGACGCTGAGGTACCCCGTCCATTGAGCTCCAAACGCCGCCTGAGACAAGTATCTACAACTAGGTGTCGACACACACACACACACACACACACACACACACACACACACACACACACACACACACACACACACACACACACACACACACACACACACACACACACACATCTTGCAAGTCATATAACACACTCAACACGAGATTAAAAACACTAGACGGCGAACTGGAGCTGCCAACAAGAAGGTGATTTTGGTCATATTAAGCAGCAGTCTTGGAATGGTATTTCCTGCGATACATTACACTCTCACGGGACCACACTTAATCACGTACAGTGGTAGGAAAGTGGCTTGCCCTTGTCTTTAGTTGATCTACTGCTAACCACAGTGCTCTTTTGGGATCTTGCTTGGCAAGGAACGAGCAATTCAAGTTCCCGCTCGCGCTCTGACACACATTTTCTCTAAACAAAGTGTTGATCACACCCACTCGACTGTTTCTCATTGTTCTAACATCTGCATCCCCTCATAACTCACTATGACCGAACGTGATTATATGTTTTTCAGACCTGGCAATATTGGTGAAGGTTTTAAGCGACCTGTCAGACGTTTCAGTCACTCGCGTCACAACACAACAATTACTGACTCCATAATGTTCCACAACCCGTCCTCGGGTAATGGTCATTCATGCGGCGGTCCACCTCAAAGACACCTTCATCAATTTTAACATGTTGTTCATTCAAAATAGAAATTTTCTCACATATAAATAAATATTATTAGTTATTAGAATATTGTACATATTTAGTCGTAGGTTAGGTTCGGTGTTCAGGTTCTGTTGGCGATTATTTGTATTTGTTGTACGTGGGTGAAGCATTTACAGCATTGTGGTTCGAGCAGAGGTCGCCAGCGAGGCACTTCTTGAGAGACTCTCGACCATCATCAGTTATGAGTCGTGTGCATACTGTTTTCATTCATAAACAGGGGGATTTGGCGGCGGGATTAACGAGCGTTTGGTCATTATTGACGAGGACGCGCACTTGAATTGGTCATACGTGGGGGCTAAGCATTTGCAGCGTTGCGAATCGAACAGAGATCCTCAACGAAGCACTGTTCAAGAAACCTTCGAACGTCGTCAGCTGTGAGTCGTGTACAAACCGTTTTTTATCCCTAGGCAGGCGTTTGGCGGCTGGATTTAACGATAATTTTGCTTGTTGATGAAGACAGGCTGTATGTCTTACAACTGATGACTTTCGAACATTTCTCGAACACCGACTCGTTGCTTGAACACCGTTACTGACTGTAGCTTTCATCCTGATACTGATACTTCGTCCTGAGAGAGAGAGAAAGAGAGAGAGAGAGAGGAGAGAGAGAGAGAGAGAGAGAGAGAGAGAGAGAGAGAGAGAGAGAGAGAGAGAGAGAGAGAGAGAGAGAGAGACTGGAGATGGGTTTAATGTCCGCCTGAGGCACATGTCATTGACCTTGACAGTTGTGTCTGGATGATGTGAGATGCCGGAGATTTACACCTCCATTAAGAAATGAATTATCTCTAATACAAAAAACACTTCTCTTCCCTACCCTCTCTCTCTCTCTCTCTCTCTCTCTCTCTCTCTCTCTCTCTCTCTCTCTCTCTCTCTCTCTCTCTCTCTCTCTCTCTCTCTCTCTCTCTCTCACTTAAGTCCGCACACAATTTTTTATCTTATAAACGATACGATTTCTTGAATATATATATATATATATATATATATATATATATATATATAATATATATATATATATATATATATATAAATATATATATATATATATATATATATATATATATATATATATATATATATATATATATATATATATATATATATATATATATATATATAATATATATATATATGTATGTATATTACACACAGTCTTGAGGGAGTTACAATTTGTTGTATGCAAAAATAACCTTTATTTCCTTAAAGTTTTTGACATATATACAAATTTCAGCAAACTTTTATAGGTGAGGGTTAAGATGAGAGTGAAGATGGTGAGGGAGCCGGTAGAACAAGCAGTTCTGTTTGACCCGATAAAAATGATTAACAGCGATACTTGTAGTGGCCATCTGAATATTGATTACAAGACTTTGTCGTTCAGGGCTGTTTGTAGCTGGTGCTGGGGGCGGCGGGCGGGGCGCTGAGTACTGGGGTGCCGGGGCTGAGGGCGCAGCGTACCGGTTACCGGCGGCGTCCTCCTGACGAGCCTTCTCGATCTGGGCGATGGCGTGGGCGGGGAGAGGCGGGGGCGTGGGCAGCAGGGGGGACTCCACGCGGTAGCCTGCACCGTCAGCTACGAACTTGAAGACTCCCGGGGTGCCCTCAGGGAATTTGAACCTGTAAACAAGAAGTATATTACAAACTAATACATATTATGTATATGGATACTATACTCATGTTCTTCATATGGCAAAGGCATGTTTATTTATCGGGTGTTTGCTAGATTCACAAGTTGTTACTTTATGCTGATTTATGTATAAATTAGCAAGGAAACTGTTTATTTTAGTCTCGATGGATCATCTACGACCAGTACTATAAGAATACTCACGACCATCCTCCCTGAGCTGCCACGGCGCCAGCTGGGCCCTGAGGGGCGCCCTGCTCCTGACGACTGATGCCGTCACCAGTCTCGAAGTTGAAGTTGTAGTTGCCGTAGGCATCAGGTCCCTGACGCTCGTCCTTCAGGATGGGCACAACAGGACCTGAGGGGGCGCCGTAGGATGGTGGAGGTGGTCCGTACCCCTGGGCGCCGCGGCCGCCACCGCCACTACGACACACAACACCAACTTCTGTAACGGTAAGCAAGTAACATCACATTAGCTATTAAACAGCACAATACAAACCAATCTGAAATGCTAATTTTTACTGTAATTTCAATACAGTACTGTATATAAATAAATCTGACAGTAATTGGGGAAGATGTACAGATATATCAACACGAGTTGTTCGTTCCAACTGTGATCTAGTGAGAGAGGACCAGTCACACAGTCACTGCCGCTGGAGGAGTCATTACCGAGAACATGTTGACTGTAAGAGCTGGACTGTGTGCTGGACCTGGCGAGCCTCCTCATATATATATATATATATGTCTCACTTCCCCACGCTCCGCCCACTCGACCATTCTTCATACTCACTCTCATTCACACTCACTCATCCTCATTTGCACCTATACTCTCACTCTCTCTCACTCACTCTCACTCATCCTCGTTCTCACCCACCAATTCTCTATTAGCCATTCTTGCACCAATTCTCACTCACACTAACTAGGTCATTCTCTCTCTAAATCACACTCACTCCTATTGGTTCCCTTACATACTCACTCCCACGTACCCTCACACTCATTTTCTCTCAGCAGGCTTAATTGATCCTACAGAATTATACTTAATTCGTTTTAATGTCACCTATGGTGTTTACTGAGAACTTAAGTCTTTCTGATAAGAATGCAACTCCCACATCACACTGATAAAAAGTATACATTTATCGCTTCGGATCCTGGGCCTGATCCAAAGGGAGACAAGGAAATAAAAGGTTTAGCAACTGTCAGGAAAGAGCATTAAGCCAGTAAGCCGGGTTAGCATACTGTTGTGTGAGGAACGGATCGCAGGTATATGGTACCTCATCCACTTGGACCATCGGGGATCGAACCCAGATCGTGCACGAGGCGAAATAGTCGCTCTATCCTCCAGGTTGAGCACAGTAGAGTTGCACTACTCAATATACAGTGAAGGGTAAGGGCAATGGGCTGGTGCTAGTCTGTCCTCTCACCTAATGCGTCGCATTTTTAACGTAATCGACCAATCCGTCAAAATGTCGAGGTATTAATACAAGTTAAAGCTCCGTAACATTGACGTCTTCTAAAGTCTCGACTTTGATAGGTTCAAACGTTTCTGGTTAGGCAAAGCCTCTACATAAAATAAAAAAATCAGGAGCCTCTACATAAAATATAAACTACATTTTTGACAGAGTGGTAAATTTTGAATCTCATCAAAAGCTCTCTTTTTTACACCCAAAGCACCTCAATTTTGACAATATCGACAACGGCGTACAAATCGCGGGGCTTCAGAGGAACTGAATTATCACAGTTATATTCAGGTTCGTACGCATATCATTAGGACGACTAAACCCACTTAATATTAGACGCTTGTCCAGTCGTAGGAACCCAACCACTTGGACCGGACGGGAGAGCGACGGTCTCGCTTCATGCAGGTCGGCGTTCAATCACCCGACCGTCCCAGAAGTGGTTGGGCACCATTCCTTCCCCCGTCCCATCCCAAATCCTTATCCTGACCCCTTCCATGTGCTATATAGTTGTAATAGCTTGGGACTTTCTCCTGATAATTACCTCCCTCCCACTTGTAAGAACTGGCTGAGTAGTGAAATACTCCGGATGTATTTACCTAGTTCTATGTGCTGGAAATGAGCTCCGGCTCTTGGGTCACGTCTATCTGGTACGCCCAGGGAATGCTCCAGTTTGAAAGCACGTTCCTGTCAACTGTACTTTCACTCGTCCAATTTCCTGTATTCTGATGAAATATGAAAGTTCAGAACTAGCCAGACACACATTAACGTGGCAGCAAACATATACATTTTGCATAATTGCAAAACATTCTCAGGAAAATTTGGAGAAAATTTCAAGATCTTTCTCCTATGCAGCTGTGGCGTTGATGAGCAGCTGCCTTGTCTTGTGGTTAGGTTATGAAGGCCTTAGTGTACCGCATGGCACTCTCCCAGGGCTCTGTGTACCACGTGACACTCTCTCAGGCTCTGTGTATCATATGATACTCAAGCAGGGCTCTGTGTATCATATGACACTTCCCCTGGGCTCTATGTATCTTATGATACACTTCCACGTCTCTGTGTATCACATGGCACTCACCTATGGCTCTGTGTACCATGTGACACTCTCTCAGGGCTCTGTGTATCACATGACACTCTACCAGGTCTATGTGTATTACATGACACTCTCCCAGGCCTTAGTGTGTCACATGACACTCTCCCAGGTCTTAGTGTGTCACATGACACTCACAAGACTGAGTGCTGTACCACGTGACAATTTACTGAATAAATTCCTAGGTTGAATTTTCACTGTATATTGAATATACTGTTTCTTTCAGCTGTGATAATATTTTGTAATGTTGAACTGCTATAACTCTTATCACTATGCTGCAGTGCAAACTTATAACCTCATGTTACACTTCCAACTCAAAACTATATGTTGCCATTTTAACTCAAACCCCTATGTTGGAGAGCGAACTCGAAATACTACGTTGGAGAGCTAACTCAAAACTCTATGTTGGAGAGTTAACTCAAGACTTGAAACTCTTTCTGAAGGGTTGCTCCTCAACCGATAATCCTACATGTACATGCCCCGTTTCCGATTTTGGCGATCCCGTATCCGACTTTAACAACCTCGTATCCGATTTAGAACACCGCCGTATCCGAATTTTTACCATCCCAAGTGAGTGGGCGGAGCGTGGGGAAGTGAGACATATATATATATGAGGAGGCTCGCCAGGTCCAGCACACAGTCCAGCTCTTACAGTCACATGTTCTCGGTAATGACTCCTCCAGCGGCAGTGACTGTGTGACTGGTCCTCTCTCACTAGATCACAGTTGGAACGAACAACTCGTGTTGATATATCTGTACATCTTCCCCAATTACTGTCAGATTTATGTATATACAGTACTGTATTGAAATTACAGTAAAAATTAGCATTTCAGATTGACTTGTGGTTGTTTAATAGTTAATGGATGTTGCTTGCTTACCGTTACAGAAGTTGGTGTTGTGTGTCGTAGTGGCGGTGGCGGCCGCGGCGCCCCAGGGGTACGGACCACCTCCACCATCCTACGGCGCCCCCTCAGGTCCTGTTGTGCCCATCGTGAAGGACGAGCGTCAGGGACCTGATGCCTACGGCAACTACAACTTCAACTTCGAGACTGGTGACGGCATCAGTCGTCAGGAGCAGGGCGCCCCTCAGGGCCCAGCTGGGGCCGTGGCAGCTCAGGGAGGATGGTCGTGAGTATTCTTATAGTACTGGTCGTAGATGATCCATCGAGACTAAAATAAACAGTTTCCTTGCTAATTATACATAAATCAGCAATATATGTAAACAACTTGTGAATCTAGCAAACACCCGATAAATAAACATGCCTTTGCCATATGAAGAACATGAGTATAGTATCCATATACATAATATGTATTAGTTTGTAATATACTTCTTGTTTACAGGTTCAAATTCCCTAAGGGCACCCCGGGAGTCTTCAAGTTCGTAGCTGACGGTGCAGGCTACCGCGTGGAGTCCCCCCTGCTGCCCACGCCCCCGCCTCTCCCCGCCCACGCCATCGCCAGATCGAGAAGGCTCGTCAGGAGGACGCCGCCGGTAACCGGTACGCTGCGACCTCAGCCCTGGTACCCCCAGTACTCAGCGCCCCGCCCCGACGCCCCCAGCACCAGCTACAGACAGCCCTGAAGAACACATTCCCATAGAAAATAATCCAATGTTTGCTACTTCTGGTATGACTGTATATGTGAAAAACATTCCAAAAATAAAGTAATGTATTTGTAAAATATTGCGGTGTTGTAAATTGTATAATTGTGATCGCATCCTTTGTATCTGACTGGTGACTCCAATTTAGTGATNATGGTTATTAACCCCTTAATGTTAACCACCAGGCCGGATCTATAGCACTGTATTGCTACATATTCACACTGTAGTGCTACATATACACACTGTAGTGCTACATATACACACTGTAGTGCTACATATACACACTGTAGTGCTACATATACACATTGTAGTGCTACATATACACACTGTAGTGCTACATATACACATTGTAGTGCTATATATACACACTGTAGTGCTATATATACACACTGTAGTGCTACACATATTAGGGAATGTGTGAGACAGAGCTAATTAACAAAAACTGATTCAGACTCATTAGCACAATATGCCACCACAGCTAATTGTTCAGTCGTCGTACATGTAAAGGCCAGACAGGTTCAGTCAACAACCTGCAAATTTGGTCAATGGTTATAAATATGCGATACAAGGCCTAGTAACCTACTTTACCAATGATCACTATTTCTCCTATTTCTCAGTCTTGTAATAATTCTTGTAATTCATGCCCCTTCTTTGCTGTTGATTATTCGATATCTACACCCTTCGTTCATAGACAAGAGAATGTTGTTAAGATTCGCTACTCAGAATCAGTTCCAGTAGCACGGGCTATGGTGAGCTCGCAGAGGTCTTAATGTTAGGTGATGTCTGACGAGGCGAGACACAGACGGGGCTGGCTTAGGGCTTGGCGCCTCCTGCCATGTCGCGAGGATTGTTTTTCTCATGCACGTGACCTGGAATTATCACCGTCGACTCAACGAAGCGATCGTGCATCGAGTGACGTCGCTTACTGGGGCGTCGACGCTATATCTGGTTCATGGAATGGAGATGCGGGTTTTGTGTATGTGTGTGTGTGTGATGTTGTTGTGGTAGCTGCGAGCGTTTGATCGCCGCGCTGGTTTGATTGCGGGGGATGTCTCTTGTAAATATTTTGCGTGAGAAATGTTTGTAAATTACATTTAAGTCTCTGAAGGGCAGGGCCTTGGGGTTATGCACAAGTGAATTCGCAGTTTTGTAAATATTGTTTCTCGTGGAGAAGAAATAGATATATAAAGTAATTATCAGAAGCAAGTGCAGAGCCCGCACGACTGCGTAGGACATGGCAGGGATATGGGGATAAGGAATTGGGGTATGGTAATAAGGAACTAGGACATGGGAACACGGAACTGAGGGATAGTATGGAGGGCAGAAACGTTACCCAACCACATGGACCGTTGGCGATCGAATTGCGAAATTCACAAGTCGAAGCCCCTACAATACCGACCAATCTAAATATACCAACAACTCCAAAATCACCGTAAACGTTTGAAGGCAAATCCCACAGTGTAACCCCCACAGCACGCGCGTTCGAGCCCACCACCCTGCTCCAAGGATTAAATCGCTAATATATCACGCTATAGTGATGTATAGTAACCTAATACTATAATAATACAGATATTACCATTTAATATTACACAATATTTAATCAACAAAGCGCCTTAATTGTACCTCCACTGCGGCTACTGATTATCTAACCACAACAGGAGTTCCACTTAACCGCCTGTCATTATAAATATCTTAAGCGCATTGTATTATGTAAAGGAAGATAAAATTAGTCATTTATATACACTCCCGCCGTGTATATTGCAGCAGTCTGTAGCTCTCAGAGTATACCTGAGTATGCTTCGAGAAATACACTGACAGTATTACGAGTGTAAATACAGGATGAACTACGTTAGGATCAGCACACTCAGTTATATTAGTGTCACACTCAGGATGAGAAACATAGAGCTGCTCTACGAACTACACTGAGCCACTGTATGCTATAGTTACACTGAGTCACTGTAGGTTATAGCTACACTGAGCCACTGCAGGCTATAGCTACACTGAACCACTGTAGGCTATAGATACACTGAACCACTGTAGGCTATAGCTACACTGAACCACTACAGGCTATAGCTACACTGAACCACTACAGGCTATAGCTACACTGAACCACTGCAGGCTATAGCTACACTGAACCACTGTAGGCTACAGCTACACTGAACCACTACAGGCTATAGCTACACTGAACCACTACAGGCTATAGCTACACTGAACCACTGCAGGCTATAGCTACACTGAACCACTACAGGCTATAGCTACACTGAACCACTGTAGGCTATAGTTACACTGAACCACTACAGGCTATAGCTACACTGAACCACTGTAGGCTATAGCTACACTGAACCACTGCAGGCTATAGCTACACTGAACCACTGTAGGCTACAGCTACACTGAACCACTACAGGCTATAGTTACACTGAACCACTACAGGCTATAGCTACACTGAACCACTGTAGGCTATAGCTACACTGAACCACTGCAGGCTATAGCTACACTGAACCACTGCAGGCTATAGCTACACTGAACCACTGCAGGCTATAGCTACACTGAACCACTGCAGACTATAGTTACACTGAGCCACTGTAGGCTATAGCTACACTGAACCACTGCAGACTATAGCTACACTGAACCACTGCAGACTATAGCTACACTGAACCACTGCAGACTATAGCTACACTGAACCACTGCAGACTATAGCTACACTGAACCACTGCAGACTATAGCTACACTGAACCACTGCAGACTATAGCAGTTAAGGTGATATTATTTAATTCTCGACAAAAACTACTTGTCATTTGACGCTTGTTAAATGGTGATAACGATGTGCCATCCTGAGGTCAGTAGCTGGCATGCGTTGATCGAGATCACCAACGAGGTGGTGTTCCGATCTAATTGGCAATCTAGAAATAATTGCGGCAACTAGAGTTCTTAAAACTTGCTTCAGCTGTCGATTTGGAAAAGTTGGCGGCAGTCCATTCCACAACTTCCTTTCGAGGGTCAAGGTATTCCTCTGATCTTTTTCTGATCCTGCGTGTCTTGACCAAGATGCCCCGGGCCCTCATTCCCTCCCCCCCCCTCCTCTTCTCTCTCTCTCTCTCTCTCTCTCTCTCTCTCTCTCTCTCTCTCTCTCTCTCTCGAAGAGTTACTCTTCTCTGTCTCATAAACTCAACTCTCTGGGGGCATTCAAGAGCTTCTCTCTTGGAGACATACTCAACGTAAATATGCGTTTTCTCCAAACTTAGGATCAACCACGTTGAGCTGGGCTCGTTAGTACTCTTCATCTTGGCTGGAATGTATAGAGCAGACCAAAGCTTTATTAAATGTATATTGTATGCAATACACGACGAGATAACGAAGACGTGGTATGTATGATACAAGCTTGAGAGCAGGAAGGCGGGGTTCAGCCTGCAGTAAGCTGTGGGCCTCAATAATGTCAGCAGTGATCTGTATTCACTCTCGGCTCTGATTACTGGGCGATAAGTTTTAACTTGTCTCAGGGGAGAGATGCCCTGTTGAATGCGATCCTAGAAATTAGCAATCTCACATTATTCGCTATCTCACATTACTCACTATCTCACATTACTTACAATCTCACATTACTCACTATCTCCCATTACTCGTCTCTCATATTACTCGCTATCTCACATCATGAGAGTCAAATAGCTTGAGCATTAAGTTACGTAAACAAACCCTGATTATTTTATAGTGTGTAGGAATAATTCAGAGATTACCTGCCACACTATTAATCCGCACACACTAATTTCATCCATGCAACAAATCCGCTAACCACGCAATTAATCCGGGCACAACACAACTAATCCAGACACCAAACAATATCATGAACGTTGCACAAGCAGATCAAGATACAGGAGATCATGCACTTAAGACGGACGGCAACACAGCTAACCAGGTTTTGCCTTGCAAGATTGATTGATGAATATTAAGCCACCCAAGAGGTGGCACGGGCATGAATACCCCGTAATGCCTTATAAGGTTGTGTGAACGTTTATTTAGACGCATTTAACTCCAATAGCGGCCTTATACACCAAGAATATCCCACGGTGGAACCGCTGTATCGTCAATCTTGTGCGCTGTGGTTTTGTGTGCATTGTGTATGGACAGGAATTGATTTAACAAGATGTGTTTCCCTCAGTCATGTGAGCATCACATAATGATATATAAACAGTTGTGTTTATATCTGATAGCATAGTTGGGTGTAGGCGAGATCAGATCAAGATTATTAACAGATTACATCAATAGCAAATAACTCTTTACAAACGTATTATAAAAAGCGAAGTATCGACCGCAACGATCAAATTATTTCAGTAAGCCTTCCCAATGGACATAGGATCTAATGTTAATTCAACTTTAGACATTTGAATTCAACGTTGAATTAACATTACTTTGGGATATTGTGTTCACTGGGGTATGTCGTGGAGAGGACGCAAGTGAAGCAAGGTTTACTGATGCAGCAAGACACGACTGGACTGCGTCTCTGGTCTCACCCGGTAATCTGTTCCATAAATCTACAGCCCTATTTCCAAACCATTATTTACCACAGGTATTTTCTGATTTTAAAACTTTGTAACTAATTGTTGTATCCATTAGCTCGTGTTCTATTTTGTGTGGATATATTTAGTACCATATTAATAAATTTATTGTTATATTCTTTCATATGTTGGTATACTTTAATATGTTTGTGTATTTGAGTTTGCATCCGGTGGTATGACAATGGTCTGCCCTGCCTTACCCTGCAACGATGCATGACTTGGGTTCATAATTGGTGGGTACAGCTGGTGCTTGCTTTGCCACACCCAGCCCTAGACTGTGCCACACACACAGCACCAAGCTGTGCCACACATAGTACAACACTGTGCCACACTCAACACTATGCTGTGCCAGACTGCGTCTCACCCAGTGCCAAGCAACACAATGTCAGCCATCACCACCTACACTAACTGTAATGCTGCTGCCTTTCTTACACATGGTCGAGAGGAAACTGAAATTGTGTTGCTGTTACTGCCTTTATGTTGAGGCCTTGGTTAGTGTTGCTGCCTTTGTCGTTGTTTTGTTAAATATATTGTGGCGTGATACAAATTATTCTAGGACTCTGACATGATTTGGTTTCTGTAATAGCTAGATTTTCGTGGATCTTAGGAGGAACAGGCAGCGTATATATACGGCTGGAGAGAGGATTATCTGTGCCTTCAAGATCTGAGATAAGCCATCCAAGAGGATGTTCTTAATAGCAAAGAATTAACTTGACAATTATTCGGCAGCTTCCGAACGCTTCAGGCGACTGGATGCTCTGCCTGTTTGGTACCCCGATATTTGAGAGGCGACTACGACATCGAGTCAAAATCATGAAGACGGTTAAGTGTCGTATACTTGGTAAGGTCGGCAGTATTTGGACTGTTTGAGGCGTTTTCCTGACAGGAAACTGTCTTGTAACTGTCTTTTGGCACTCAGTTTATCTGACCAGATAGTATGCTTGACTGGCTGACGATTTGGTTGACTTGCTGATAATTGGTTGGTTGGTCGGGGTCGGTTGTTAGCTGTTGGTTAGCTGACTGGCTACCAGGCATCCTGAGGCTATCTGCTGGTTAGCTGACTGCGTGAATGGCGGCCTAGCCAGCTGGCTTCGTTATTGACTAGGCCTCTAGGTGATGATATCTACAGATAGTGATGAAGACAGGTGCAGGTAGTACAGGTGGTAGTGATGGCTACAGGTTGTGATGAAGGATACAGGTGGTGGTGATGTGGTTTCAGGTGATGGCTAAAGATGATATGGTTGACTCGAGGTCACACCGTTACTCAACACATAATAACATACGCGCGTTATTTGTTGCTTGTATAAACACAAAAACGACAAGTCGCTGTGGTTGGTGCAAATGCATAAGAAAGTGATGGGCTCTGTTTTGGTTTGCGAGAGCGGATAATGAGGAGTTTGAACCAGACAAAGTCGGTCAACAATGAAGGTTACTTCGACCTCAACTGTTTAAAGTGGTTGTTGATTCTTTTGTACTCCTTGATGCTGCACAACTAGATACAAACAGGACCATTCAGAGAACTATAATTGAGGTTGTGGCTCCATTACTGCTCAATGCACTTCGCCCATTTCGTAATAGGCGAAAAGAATCTCGCTTCACGACTGGAATTTAAGATACGTTTCAAATCGCTGGAAGAACAATTCTCCTTCATCCTGCCCAGGTGAAGAAACACCTTAGAAAGTTAAATATAACAATTACAAGAACTCCTTAAGCGAAATGGAAGAACAGGTTTGTCCAGTTATTATTGCGAGTAAGAGTGGCTTGTCTGACCTTGAGGCGGCGTCAGGGTCGGGTGGGAGAGAGAGAGGTCAGCTCTCCGGTATATATATATATAAGTAGATCACTGTGAACAACTTGCCACACTTGCCTCCTGACAATTCAACATGTACACTGTAATTTCAGTTCTTGGCTTGCTTCTTTTTTGGTCACCTGAGGCTCATGTATATATGTACTTTTTGTAATTTAATAAAATATCGTTCTTTGTACCTGTGGTGCAGGAAACTTTTGGGAAATATCATAAGGCATTGATAATCAGTGTTTGAGGTGGTTGGGCACCACATTACTTAAAATATTTCCTTCTCATTCGAGGAGCAAATCATTATTCTGTTAGGTCACGACTGGTCGAGCCACCAACATGAGCATGCTGAACATGGTCGTGTTATTCTTGCAGAAGTTGGTGTTGTGTGTCGTAGTGGCGGTGGCGGCCGCGGCGCCCCAGGGGTACGGGCCACCTCCACCATCCTACGGCGCCCCCTCAGGTCCTGTTGTGCCCATCCTGAGGGACGATCGTCAGGGACCTGATCAGGGCCGGCAACTACAACTTCAACTTCGAGACTGGTGACGGCATCAGTCGTCAGGAGCAGGGCGCCCCTCAGGCCCAGCTGGCGCCGTGGCAGCTCAGGGAGGATGGTCGTGAGTATTCTTATAGTACTGGTCGTAGAGTCCACTGAGACTATAAACTAATAAGCAATATCGTCAGTAAACAATGAATAGTCATAAGTCTACCATTTGGTCCATGAATCCATTCTCGTCATTGCAGGTTCACCTTTCCCTGACGGCACCCCGGGAGTCTTCAAGTTCGTAGCTGACGGTGCAGGCTACCGCGTGGAGTCCCCCCTGCTGCCCACGCCCCCGCCTCTCCCCGCCCACGCCATCGCCCAGATCGAGAAGGCTCGTCAGGAAGACGCCGCCGGTAACCGGTACGCTGCGCCCTCAGCCCCGGCACCCAGTACTCAGCGCCCCGCCCCGCCGCCCCCAGCACCAGCTACGGCCGGCGATAGTTGATTCCAACAATTTTTCGACATTATTTAACACATCAATTACCACTTCACCTACTTTCAGGTCCTCGTACTTACCTTCCCACTAACTTATTGTGTTAATCTTAAGCTATACTAAGTACTCATGTACGTACATATGTAAATATAAACTAGAAGGTAATGCATAATGTTTACTCTACAAAAATCTATACAGTTATTAAGCTTGACTCAGCTTCTGCAACTCCACTTTTCTCAGTGTGTTTTATATAGATATTATTAAATAGAAAATCAACACTCAGCATGTCCCCAGGACCAGACATTGCATTGTCAGGTCCTTGAAAAATGGAAAGATAAACTTACGAGCCCAAAAACTTACAAGTCTTCCATATTTAAAAAATTATTAGAACGAAATAGAGTACCAGAACCATGGAAGGTTGCAAACGTGGTGCCGATTTTTTAAAGGAACATAGCACTTGCGTCGAACTTTCGTTATATGANCCCCCTCACAGCTTACGATACCCCCCTCACAGCTTACGATACCCCCCTCACAGCTTACGATACCCCCCTCACAGCTTACGATACCCCCCTCACAGCTTACGATACCCCCCTCACAGCTTACGATACCCCCCTCACAGCTTACGATACCCCCCTCACAGCTTACGATACCCCCCTCACAGCTTACGATACCCCCCTCACAGCTTACGATACCCCCCTCACAGCTTACGATACAGCACGGACACAGGTTATCTTGAGGTTATCTTCAGATGATTTCAGGGCTTAGCACCCCCGCGGCCCGGTCCTCGACCAGGCCTTTTGTTTGTTACACATCCCCAGAAAACAGCCCATAGCAGCTGTCTAACTACCAGGCACCTATTTACTACTAGGTGAACAGACGCATCAGGGTGAAATAAATTCTACCCGTTTGTCTCCGCCTCCACCGGGTATCGAACCCGGAACCTCAGGACTACGAATACGAAGCGCTGTCCACTCAGCTGTCAGGCCAGGCAATGTATCTTGGATGCACCTTAATTCCCACCTATACCACCATCTCAAAATATCCCCCACAGGAGCCAATGGGTGAAGGAGAGATGGTACAGGTGATGAATGGATGAGAGAGAGATAGGTGGTGAATAGGGAGCAATGACACAGATGAATGAGGCAGGCAATGAATCAGGGAGAGTAGACAGATGTCAAATTGGGGTGTGAGACAGATGGTGAATAAGGGGGTGGGAAAAAGAGAAGGAGGGGGGGGGGGAGGAGGAGGACTAACGACGTAGTCATTTGGTAAATATCTGTGTTTTATGCTGTTAACAAAAGTGCTGAGTCAGGCAGCGGTTTAGAAATGAGTGAAGGAACAATTTCACTCGCTATGTCCCCTATCTTTCTCGCCGAACTCATTTCTATTTCCTTTCGTCTTTTCCAAATATCTGGGGAACAGTGTCGCAATGAACCAGAACTCGTCTCGAGGACCTGCCATCAAAGCTCTTCCAATACTCATCGCTCACAGGATGAGTATATGAATGCACAATAAACTACAACTCACAGGATGAGTATGAAGTATACACTAAACTATCACTCACATGATGAGTTTATGGGGTACACAATAAACTATCACTCACGATATGAGTATAAGGGGTGCACAATACACAACCACTCACAAGTGAGTTTATGAGGTGCATAATAAACTAGCCAACGCGAGTGAAAGCAATCAATCAGGTCCATGGTTGACTCATCAACACTTGTCACTCAAGGTCGTCATGAGCATCCCCTGCGGTCAAGAACCTCCTCATCTTGACCCTATCCCTGACCTAATCATCTAGACACTAATGACCGTAAGTTCAAAACAAGCATGAGTTAATTTAAAGAGGCTAAACCCAGCGTTGAGCACATTATCTGTAGTGACGACGCGGCTGAGAACAGATCATATAGTCGGCAAATGAACTTTACAGATTCACGTTTTTAATAGTTTTCTTCCATTGTTTCCAGCAGGAGAATTGAAGACACCAACGCTAGATCACTGACTCATTGTCAACTTCATATTCGAGGGACGTAGGTGAGTTGTGAATGCTGGCACGGAAGGTGTGGCTAATGGCGTGAGAGGTGTGGCTGGTGGCATGAGAGGTGTGGCTAATGGCATGAGAGGTGTGGCTGGTGGTATGAGAGGTGTGGCTGATGGCATGAAAGGTATAGCCTTAATCCACTGAGGGATGTGGTCTGGTTACCACACCTGAGCGTCCTCGCGGCCAGCAAGGAGCAATGAGGATGAAGAGGCCAAGAACTAGATGATGCAGGGGCCGGGGGGAGTGGTCGTGGAGGGAGGATCAAGAGGTATATAAAGGCTGCATCTCGGCCCACCACCACAGTCCAGTCAAGACATCACAAGCAACATGTTCTCGGTAAGGACCACTCCGGGACTGTCTCGGGCTGGACAACTGTCGTTGTCTACACCTACAATATAACGCAGCTGCTACATGCGCTTCAATGTTTTCATTTTAGTTGTATATTGGTAGAATGTTGTGGTTCACGCTAAGCGAATTTTACAGACATGCACATAAAACAACTAGCTCTGTGCTTATGTTTCTCCGAAATAATAAATATTTACAGGATTTCATTAGGGTTTAAAGACATTCATTGATAGATTTTGCAGTTCAGGTACTTGTAAATATGTGAGAGCACCGTGCTTGAATCAAAACTCTTTATATTCTTTGTAACACAAAGCTTAGTATACGGGTGAGGTTCCAGGTGATGGAAGGGCGATGATAATATAGTTTGATAGAGGTTCCACTGGACAGGTCAGGCAGTTCCAAGTGTCTAAGCTCATGACGGTCACCCATATTGTTTCTGGTTCATCAGACGAGGAAGACCAGTTGGAGGTCATCACCACAATGGCTACATATTCTTGCAGAAGTTGGTGTTGTGTGTCGTAGTGGCGGTGGCGGCCGCGGCGCCCCAGGGGTACGGGCCACCTCCACCATCCTACGGCGCCCCCTCAGGTCCTGTTGTGCCCATCCTGAGGGACGATCGTCAGGGACCTGATCAAGCCGGCAACTACAACTTCAACTTCGAGACTGGTGACGGCATCAGTCGTCAGGAGCAGGGCGCCCCTCAGGGCCCAGCTGGCGCCGTGGCAGCTCAGGGAGGATGGTCGTGAGTATTCTTGTGGTACTGGTCGTAGATGATCCATCGAGACTATAAAGTAATCAGTCACTTTGTTAATTAATGAAACATTGAGAACTATCTATAACAACTTGTGAATCTAGCAGACGGCTAACAGAAATTTCACATCGTTGCAGGTTCACGTTCCCTGACGGCACTCCCGCAAACTTCAAGTTCGTAGCTGACGGTGCAGGCTACCGCGTGGAGTCCCCCCTGCTGCCCACGCCTCCTCCTCTTCCCCCACACGCCATCGCCCAGATCGAGTTCGCACGCCAGCAGGAAGCCGCCGGCGGTCCCCGACCCCAGTACGGCGCTCCTCCTCCCAGACCAGGATACAACTGAACCATCACCGACTTCACCCACTGGCTACATCCTCCTGCACATAGTTACCCATGAAACAAAATATAATTCCTAGTCCTCGTTAGCTGGTGATGGCGACTACTAAAGCAATACGAACAGAGATGACTCTTGTTGGTGAGATTACTGAAGAAAGCATATTTTCCGAGTGCCCCTTTATAGATTTTTGCTTGATGAATGAATAAGTATTTGTTCTGCATGAGTGGTTCCACACCTCTTCCATTCTGATAGCACTGTAAATGTTATGTATTTATTTATAATTGTTAACTTTATAGATTTACATCATTAAAGTGGTCTGTAATTTAACATTACTTTAAATCTCTTGGTTCAACAACAAAATTTAATTATTTGAAGTTACAGATATGAAAGTAAATTTATACTGAACGTTCTAAAAACATGGAGTACAATACATTATGAAGACAGATGCTGTATTTAAGAAATTTATTCCGATATTGTAACGTCTTTGAAACCAACTATGAAATCTGGCCGAAACTAGGCGATGAATACAGGCGATGAGTCACAATAACGTGGCTGAAGTATGTTGACCAGACCACACACTAGAAGGTGAAGGGACGACGACGTTTCGGTCCGTCCTAGACCATTCTCGACTTGAGAATGGTCCAGGACGGACCGAAACGTCGTCGTCCCTTCACTTTCTAGTGTGTGGTCTGGTCAACTAGGCGATGAATTTCGTGTTCTGTAAATAAGGTGATCCTATTTAGCGTTACGAAGGACATTGTTGACGATTGTGTTACCATCCCGAGAGTCTTTGTTTCAGGTCACACCCTGTTTCAGGCCCATCGTATCCTCGAGCCTGTGGGCACTATTTGCACCTGCAGCATAAAGCTGTTAGCTCTTGGACCCCACATTTATAGAGGTCGCTTGTCTAACGCAAACGACCCCCAACCTCCTTTTCTCCTTTATTTACTTATACTACATACATTTTTCTCTCTCTGGCCAATTAGAGCGGACAGCGATCGGGATTCGCAATCCACAGACCCGGGTTCGATTCCTTGTCGAAACAGAAAGAAACGGGGTAGAGTTTCTTTCACTTTCATCTAGCCGTAAATGGGTACCTGGGAGTTAGTCAGCTGTCGATAGGTTTGGATCGAGCATTTGAGTATGCCATTGTCGATGTGGCAACTCGAGAGGAGTACCTGGCGTGTGTGTGTGGGGGGGGGGGGAAAAGATTGAGAGGCAATGTATTAAAAGATGGTATTGAACTGGGGAGAGGAGTGGATATGGTAACTCTCTGGACGACATGACAGGAGTACAGCTCCAGGGACGCTCCAGATACCTAAGTGACTCCTAACTAATGGCTGGAGTTTGTTTTGTTTCTCGTAAACCACACGTAACATCACTTTCATTGTCTATATTTCAATGGATACGATATCAAAGTGAAGTTCATTGTTCCTTCCCTCTCGCTTTGTTGAGTAAGCGTTGAACCGTTGTTGATTTGACTTTATTTGTAAGACGATAATAACACAAACCAATATGGAAATTTGTTGATCGGTCCACTACTGCCAACTCTGTCAATGCAACAACACCTTTGACCCTGAAGCCTTGTACTTCTTTATGCGAGACTCAGCACGAGGGGGAGGAGAGGGGGGGGGGGAATAAGGGTATTTTGCAACAAGCATAAGAATTCGACTGTCACTTGGTCACGTCTCAAGAATCAGACTAGTTGTGGCACTTTATTGACTGCAGGTTCAGTACCTAACTTTTTCGAAAATGTAGACATAATTGTCAATCAACTAATAGCAAATAGGATAAATTAGGTTTATGTAGTTAAAATATACCGTAAATAATGTGTTTATTTAAAAAATGGTGAGTTCTGCAAAAGACACATGCTGGTTCAACGGATGCATTTAGCTCGTTCACGCTTGAACACGTAATGATTAAACGAATAATACATTTGGACTGAAATTGAGAGCAAAGTGCTGTTGCAACTGACGCCACAACAATTGAGGAGACAACACGGGAAGGCTCCTTTCAACACTGCAAAATCGAGGGGATATCCAGACAACGTCTCCATAATACATGTTAACTCCGGTGGCTCAGCTTCCATGAAGAGTTTCAGACAACTTGTGTGAAGACAAGTCAGAGGTCCGGACGAGTACGTGATTAATGTTGATTATTATTTAGTTGTATCCTGGAGAGGCATTAGGAGGACCGTACTGGGGTCGGGGACCACCGGCGGCTTCCTGCTGGCGGGCGAACTCGATCTGGGCGATGGCGTGGGCGGGAAGAGGAGGGGGCGTGGGCAGCAGGGGAGACTCCGGCCGGTAGCCTTCATTATCGGCCACGAATCTAAAGGCTCCAGGAGTCCCGTCAGGGAAAGTGAACCTGGAAAAGATGTAAATCTAAAGGCTCCTGTCTTCAGTCAACCAACTGAGTCTTCAAGGTCTCAGTTTCTTTGAAAGATATGTCTCCGTGGCGTAAGATACTCATCAATACAACACAGTTACTCACTTCCAAGCTCCCTGAGCTGCTACGGCGCCGGTCGGGCCCTGGGGGGCGCCCTGCTCCTGACGACTGATGCCGTCACCAGTCTCAAAGTCGAACTTGTAGTTGCCGGCCTGGTCAGGCCCCTGGCGCTCGTCCTTCAGAATAGGGACTACAGGACCTGAGGGGGTACCGTGCGACGGAGGCGGCCCGTACCCCTGGGGAGTCGCGGTGACCATCGCCAGTAAAGAGCACACAACAAACTGCTGCAAACACACCACCATGTGATAATGTGCTGATATATATCAACAAATAGGCCGATAAATATCACTAATAACAAACTCTGACACACAAGACATCGTGTCGCTTTTGATGACAACATGATCCCACAGAACTTTGAACTTGAAGCAGCGAGGGTGGAGATTGATTGATTGACGAAGATTAACCCACCCAAGAGGTGGCACGGGCATGAATAGCCTACAAGTGGAAGATTTTTACGGTGAATGTGATCTTCGGTCGTGAAAAGGGTGGAGAGTTAGAGGCCTCACTATAACCCATCTCTTCACTCCCCATCAAATCGAGAAGGACCCATAAACTCACTCCTGTGACCCGACTGTGCTCGTTGGTTGGTCCTGTGAACCTCTACCGAACATCCTGCACAAGTCTTTGCTTAGGTTTTCTGAAAGCAATACATCTGAGCACAAGATAATCTAAGCCCAAGCCAACAACGAGGGGCATATAAACGGACACCGCGATTCACTATCTGACTTACTGATACTCACAATAATGGCAACATCATCGATGGCCGATAAAGCATAATTATCCAAAATAATGTTAATTGGAACACATTTCACACTTCTTTGAGAGTCACAAGACAATAAAAACTAACCTGATGCACAAAAGATACACTTCCAATGAGTTTAACTGGTCGCCGAGACCGGTTTGAAAGTTTTGCTAATGAACCGTCGAGCAGGTTGAGCACAATTGGACGGAAATTACGACACTTAAGCTTATAAATCACCCCTGAGAAGGTGTAGCACAAGGGAAACATGTGGCGAGGGGAACAATTAAGTTAAGAGATCCTACACACACACACAGAAATCACAATAACCTGATGTATCAAATGAACAAATCCCCAAGGCGTCCTGTGAGTGGGTTCAAACCCTCATCAATTCCCTTGTGAATTTGTTCAAGAGATATCCCTGTCTCTCTTACGGCTACATGTATCCGTGTCACCTCTTATGTGGCTTAATCTTCATCAATCTTTCACCTCGAGAGAGAGAGAGAGAGAGAGAGAGAGAGAGAAGAGAGAGAGAGAGAGAGAGAGAGAGAGAG
>WNGS01159612.1:2666283-2684338 GCA_020271785.1 Procambarus virginalis
AATACTGTAATTATTTTGAAATTTACTTCATTTAAAATTCCTTACAAAATCACTATCACCCTTGAAATAAAAATATGTTTTCAAATATAATCTAAATATAACATTTGTGTTCTGGGATCAAATATGTCATCTTCTGCCCGAAACGCTATGCGTGTTAGTGGCTTTACAAGAATCTAAAAACATCAATGCTATTACTCTCATAAACCGATATGTTCCTTCTAATATAATATATACATATATATAATATATATATATATATATATAGTATATATTATATATATATATATATCGATTATATATATTATATATATATATAAATACAAAAATCTAATTAAAGTGTAGTACTGTAGTTCCTCTGGTCAGACGAGGCAGTCCAGGTGTTTTCACCGTATTAAAGCCATCCACATTGCTTCGTATCAACCAAACAGAACCAGTTGGAGGTCATCACCACAATGGCTACATGTTCTTGCAGAAGTTGGTGTTGTGTGTCGTAGTGGCGGTGGCGGCCGCGGCGCCCCAGGGGTACGGGCCACCTCCACCATCCTACGGCGCCCCCTCAGGTCCTGTGGTGCCCATCCTGAGGGACGATCGTCAGGGACCTGACCAGGCCGGCAACTACAACTTCAACTTCGAGAATGGTGACGGCATCAGTCGTCAGGAGCAGGGCGCTCCCGAGGGCCCAGCCGGCGGCCGTGGCAGCTCAGGGAGGATGGTCGTGAGTATTCTTGTGGTACTGGTCGAGGGCCATCGAAAATATAAAACAATGTCACTTTGCTAATTAATGAAACATTGAGTATTATCTATTAAAACATAGAAATCTAGCACATGGCTGACAGAAAGTCCTTGCAGGTTCACCTTCCCTGACGGCACCCCCGCAAACTTCAAGTTCGTAGCTGACGGTGCAGGCTACCGCGCGGAATCTCCCCTGATTCACCCTCTCCCTCCACACGCCATCGCCCAGATCGAGAAGGCTCGTCTGGAAGACGCTGCCGGCGGTCCCCGACCCCAGTACGGCGCTCCTCCTCCCAGACCAGGATACAACTAATCATCGCCGACTTCACCCACTCGCCTTCCCCACCCACTGACTAGTCCTCTCCCACAGTCACACAACACAAGCTGTTGCCCTCAAGGTTTTTACTACCGGTTGGCGATGGCTTGAGTCACATGTTAGATGTGACTCACATCGAAGTTGCGACTTTGGATCTTCGAGTGTGGTCCAACGCTTACAAAGCCGTCTGCGATACTTTTGACTTAAAAATGGTCTTATATATTCCTTTGGTTCATCATTCTTTGTTATGTATTCAAAGATTCAATCATGGTCATCTTTGTCCTTTTTTGCCTTCTATGGATAATACTGAGGATCACGAAGGACCTTTTCCTTAATATTCCACTGTGGTCCTTCCACAAAGGACCTCTTTAGACATCTGTGGCGCAGTGCGGCTTTACTTTTCATCTTCCTGTCATCAACATATCTTGGGTAAAGTTCATATGCTTATTATTTCAATTGAAAATTCTGTGCAATTTTCCCAATAAAAGCCAAACAAATTTCCTGCTTCTTCATCAACCTATAATTCCGACTGAGATTTACGCACTCACTCTCCTCCGAGGTGTTTTGTGTCTTTGAGATCCAGTTACTGCACTATGTGAAGTGTCGCTGGATTACAAAATTATTTTATTCAGATTGTTTATGTTTGTGAATATGAAGAAAACAACACAAATATCTTCGAAAGCTCATAGAGTTACAAGAAGTAGTTGGTGCCTTACGGAATGCATCCTGATATCCAGTCATTTCCACCAAACAGTCACACTGTTTACTCGCCGCTCAAAAACTAGGGCAATGCGGACTTATTCTAATATCCATTTCTAGTGTTTTATTCGTTAGTTCCTATTTTCAGTGGCAGCTGCGCACTATGGCAGTGCCACATCTCCTGAGCCACACTGAGCTCCTGGGTGTTTGGTAGCTGAGTGGACAGCGCGCTGGACTAGTAATTCTGTGGTCCGGGTTCAATTCCCGGACCAGGCAGAAACAAATGGGCAAAGTTTCTTTCACCCTGATGTCCCTGTTACCTAGCAGTAAATAGGTACCTGGGAGTTAGACAGCTGACGGAGCTGGTTCCTGTGTGTGTTGGGTGTGTGTGTGTGTGTGTGTGTGTGTTGTGTGTGTGTGTGGGTGTGTGTGTGGTGTGTGTGTGTGTGCGCGCGTTTGAGAAAAGTTAGTTCTTAGTTACAGTTGATTAATTACAGTCGACAGGCAGGCCGAAAGAGAAGAGCTCAAGCCCCGCAAGCAAGCACAACTAGGTGAATACTCTCCGCAAAACTGATGATGCCAATCCAAGTTCCTGTAGGCTTTCTTTATGGCATAATGAAGAATGCGCACTGGAAATGATTAATTTAGTATTTGTTGTATTATGAGTGAGTTACGAGAGCAAATGTAAGGGCTAACCGGTTGGAAAATTTACGAGAGAGAAGGGAAGGGAGAGAGAGAGAGAGAGAGAGAGAGAGAGAGAGAGAGAGAGAGAGAGAGAGAGAGAGAGAGAGAGAGAGAGAGAGAGAGAGAGAGAGAGAGAAAGAGAGAGAGAGAGAGAAATCAATTATTTTTACGCTCAATAAATGTAAACCCGTAAAAATCTGGGAGCGAACTTTACTTTATAAGACAAAAGCATAAGCAAGACCAAGATGTAATTAAATGCTAATAGTCCAAACAGCCTTCATTACCGATAACTATACCTGGGAAGCCTGTCAGAAGTATCTGAGGGAAAGTCAGACACACAACAACCAAAGACAACACCAACACTCACAGACAGAACAAAAATGACGATCAGTGACAAACAAATTCCGAACTTGCTTTACGAGTTCGGGTAAAGGAGCCGACATTGTCGGTGAAGGTAGCGAGTGATGGTCACCTGCCTGGCTGATGAGCACAAGAAGGATGGCTCTACCCGTGTGTCTGGGAACGGTAAAGCCACCATATTAGCGGTGACAGCTCCTCATGCTGGGGATTTTTTATAGTTATTAATAAAGTCCCGAGAACTCACCTTGACTGGGAAGGCGCTTTGCATTGGTATAACTCTTCTCCATTCACCAGGCTGTTACTATCCTCATTAAATACAGGTGTGTCTTCAATAATGATGATGCAGACCAATAAGGTCTGCAATATCTCCGTCTTGAGGTTATCTTGAGATGATTTCGGGACTTAGCGTCCCCACGGTCCGGTCCTCGACCAGGCCTCCTTTTTGTTACACATCCCCAGGAAGCAGCCCATAGCAGCTGTCTAACTCCCAGGTATCAATTTACTACTAGGTGAACAGGGACATCAGGGTGAAAGAAACTCTGCCCATTTGTTTCCGCCTCCACCGGGGATCGAACCCGAAACCTCAGGACTACAAATCCGAAGCCCTGTCGACTCAGTTGTCAGGCTTCATGGTCTAATTTGCAGCATATTTTATGAAAAAATGACAAAACCTGAAGTGAATGACATTATCAAGAGAGGCTTGGCCGTGGCCCTCTACCCCGCACACAGAAAACCATAGCTCTTCAGACCCAACGACAGTCGGAAACCATCCAGATGGGGTCACCGTGATGCCCTGGAAGGGCGGCAGGAAGGTAGTGTAGGTATGTACCTCCATTTAGGCCACAGCTATCTCCAGTATAGCAGTCACAGCTCCGCTCCTGTGCCAGGTAAGTCCACTACGGGCTCACCATAGCCAGTGCTACTTGGAACTCTTGTTCCGAGTAGCTGAATCTAAAACTACAACATCTGGTATAACTGACCTGAGGGGGATGATGCTGCTACATTCACGGAAACTCGGTTTTTCGGTTTGTAATGTGTAAAAGAACACAAACATTTTACATTCTTAACTCATATTAGGAAGTACTGAGGAATAATAAACCTATTTGTTTAGGTGAGGTTGTTAATTTTGTTTCAAAATGTATATAATGCTTCTCATAATATTAAATTCAACCTATATTAGAATAAAATATTGTTAAACGAAAAATGAATTATTAAGGAAATTCGGCTTAATCGGGAACTCTGCCTACGAACAAGAACGACAAAAAACACAACCGAAAAAGCAGAAAAACGAATTTCACTGTAAAGTGAAATATATAAGTGGAGGAGTTAGAACGATTCGCAGCAGACTGGTCATTAGTGTAGGTGGTGGTCTTAATCCACTGAGGGATGTGCCGTGTTGCCACACCCGGGCGTCCTCACGGTCAACAAGAAGCAAAGAGGGTGAAGAGGTCGAGAACTAGATGATGCTGGGACCGGGGGGCCGAGAGAGGGAGGATCAAGAAGTATATAAAGGCAGCAGCTCGGCCCACCACCACAGTCCAGCCAAGACATCACAAGCAACATGTTCTCGGTAAGGACCACTCCGGGACTGTCTCGGGCTGGTCACTGTACAGTTTGCTAACGTCAACAACTACAAGATAGCATATTTTATCCCTGTAATCTCATACTTTCACATGTTCTATTAAGTTTCATGTTCAATTCGCAGTAAATCCCTACATGTTTCCAATTGTCTTTTGCTATATATAACTTTCACATTCAAGTTTTACAAAAATTATTCATTACAATTTTAAATAGTCATTTCCTTGTATACGTTGCATTAAAATAATTTACCTCATTTAAAATACTCTACAACATAACTATTGTCCTTGACACAGAAACGTTTTCAGAACTAAATATGTTGTATTTGCGGGGAACTTGTTGAGGTCTTCGGGTTTCTTTGGTCAGACGAGGTAATTCCAGGTGTTTCACCTTATTAAAGCCATCCACATTGCTTCGTATCAACCCAAACAGAACCAGTTGGAGGTCATCACCACAATGGCTACATGTTCTTGCAGAAGTTGGTGTTGTGTGTCGTAGTGGCGGTGGCGGCCTCGGCGCCCCAGGGGTACGGGCCACCTCCACCATCCTACGGCGCCCCCTCAGGTCCTGTTGTGCCCATCCTGAGGGACGATCGTCAGGGACCTGATCAAGCCGGCAACTACAACTTCAACTTCGAGACTGGTGACGGCATCAGTCGTCAGGAGCAGGGCGCCCCTCAGGGCCCAGCTGGGGCCGTGGCAGCTCAGGGAGGATGGTCGTGAGTATTCTTGTGGTATTGGTCGTAGATGATCCATCGAGACTATAAAATAACCAGTCACTTTGTTAATTAATGAAACATTGAGAACTATCTATAACAACTTGTGAATCTAGCAGACGGCTGACAGAAATTTCACATCGTTGCAGGTTCACGTTCCCTGACGGCACTCCCGCAAACTTCAAGTTCGTAGCTGACGGTGCAGGCTACCGCGTGGAGTCCCCCCTGCTGCCCACGCCTCCTCCTCTTCCCCCACACGCCATCGCCCAGATCGAGTTCGCACGCCAGCAGGAAGCCGCCGGCGGTCCCCGACCCCAGTACGGCGCTCCTCCTCCCAGACCAGGATACAACTGAACCATCACCGACTTCACCCACTCGCCTTCCCCACCCACTGACTAGTCCTCTCCCACAGTCACACAACACAAGCTGTTGCCTTTCAGTTTTTTACTAACGGTTGGGGATGGCTTGAGTCACATGTACAAAGTGGGGTCCTTCGATGAGGACCAAAACCATTATATGTGGTCCAACGTTTACACAGCTGTCTGCGATACTTTTGACGTAAAAATGGTTTTATATATTCCGTTGGTTCACCATTCTTTGTTATGTATTCAAAGATTTAACCATGGTCATGTTTGTTCTTTTTTTGTACTCTATGGATAATATTGTGGATCACAAAGGACCTCTTCCTTCAAGCTATTTGAGACGTCTTGTGGCGCAGTGTGGCTTTACTCCTCATCTTCCTGTCATCAACACATCTTAAGTTTATATGCTTATTTATATGTAGTTGTTAATACTGTGCAATTTTCGCAATAAAAATCGAACAAATTTCCTGCTTCTTCATCAACCTAAGATCGCACTCATTCTCCTCGGAGATGTTTTGTATTCAATGCTTTGGGAAGAATGACTGGATTCGGTGAAATATAGCTTTTGGGATTGTTTATGTTTGTGGATATGAACAAAACAACACAAATGTCGAAAACCCTGAGGGAGGCGAACGGGAGGAGTTGCATCCTGTTAATCTGTGATCTCCAGCCACCATACAAACAACATCACTGGGGCATAAATCGAAAAGAGTTCTCTTGAAAAAGTCATAATGTTGACTTACCGCTTATAAATCTAAAGCACCATCTACTGACTCTAATACCCATTTTCTTAGTTTTTACTTGTTGGTTCCCATTATTCAGTGGCAGTTATCCATTACGACAGAGCCACACTCTGGAGAACTGATGCTGCCTCTTGAGGTTATCTTGAGATGATTTCGGGGCTTTAGTGTCCCCGCGGCCCGGTCCTCGACCAGGCCTCCACCCCCAGGAAGCAGCCCGTGACAGCTGACTAACACCCAGGTACCTATTTTACTGCTAGGTAACAGGGGCATAGAGTGAAAGAAACTCTGCCCATTGTTTCTCGCCGGCGCCTGGTATCGAACCCAGGACCACAGGATCACAAGCCCAGCGCGCTGTCCGCTCGGCCGACCGGCTCCCCGATGTTGCTGTAGACTTACCTTGTAGAAATCACGAAGGCTGCGCACGGGAAATATTTATGTTGTATTATGAGTGAATTATGAGAAAGAATAAGTGCGAACTGGATATGAAATTTGCGAGAGAGGAAGGTATCAAGGGGAAAGCGCCAAGCCATTTCGACTATATAGAACTGGGAAGGAGGTCAGGATCTGGGATGGGATGGGATGGGGAGGAGGAATGGTGCCCAAAGAGAGAGAGAGAAAAAGAGAGATTTAAATAAAATGTGGGAGCTCAGTTGACTTTGCTAAGACTAAAAATAAGTCCAAGACCAAGAGGGTGATGTAATGAAATATCCAGTCCAAGCAGACTCCAGTGTTGATAACTCAACAGTCCAAGCAGACTCCAGTGTTGATAACTCAACAGTCCAAGCAGACTCCAGTGTTGATAACTCAACAGTCCAAGCAGACTCCAGTGTTGATAACTTAACAGTCCAAGCAGACTCCAGTGTTGATAACTTAACAGTCCAAGCAGACTCCAGTGTTGATAACTCAACAGTCCAAGCAGACTCCAGTGCTGATAACTCAACAGTCCAAGCAGACTCCAGTGCTGATAACTCAACAGTCCAAGCAGACTCCAGTGTTGATAACTCAACAGTCCAAGCAGACTCCAGTGCTGATAACTCAACAGTCCAAGCAGACTCCAGTGCTGATAACTCAACAGTCCAAGCAGACTCCAGTGCTGATAACTCAACAGTCCAAGCAGACTCCAGTGTTGATAACTCAACAGTCCAAGCAGACTCCAGTGCTGATAACTCAACAGTCCAAGCAGACTCCAGTGTTGATAACTCAACAGTCCAAGCAGACTCCAGTGTTGATAACTCAACAGTCCAAGCAGACTCCAGTGTTGATAACTCAACAGTCCAAGCAGACTCCAGTGTTGATAACTCAACAGTCCAAGCAGACTCCAGTGTTGATAACTCAACAGTCCAAGCAGACTCCAGCACTATATAATAACTATACTTGTAGAGGCCAGTCAGAAGAGTGCATGGGAGAGTGAGACACAACAACACTCACAGAGATCAAAGAACATCAATAAACACTTCTTGTCAGTGACAAGAAGTGGACGAACCTGCTTTACGAGTCAGGATGAAGGATCTGACACCGTTGGGGAAGGCAATGAGTGATGGCCTGATTGATCAACACAAGAACTTTACCCATGCATCTGGGATTATTAGATTAACCAGCTTTCTAGCGGTGACAGCTCTCCATGCTAGGGATTTTTTATATGCAGTTCCTAATATAGTCCCGAGAACTCGCACTGACTGGCGAGCTCGTCACAGAGGTATAGTCCTTCACCTTGATGTCCTTCTTCTCATCAAAGACAGATGCGTCTGCTATTGTGAAGTGATAATACGGCCTCCGGGGTCTGTTGCTGTTGTTGTTTAAGATTCGCAACTTGGAACATAAAGTTCCAAGTCGCACGGGCTATGGTGAGCCCGTAGTGGACTTACCTGGCACAGGAGCGGGGCAAGTAGCACGGGCTATGGTGAGCCCGTAGTGGACTTACCCGGCACAGGAGCGGGGCAAGTAGCACGGGCTATGGTGAGCCCGTAGTGGACTTACCTGGCACAGGAGCGGTGCAAGTCGCACGGGCTATGGTGAGCCCGTAGTGGACTTACCTGGCACAGGAGCGGGGCAAGAAGCACGGGCTATGGTGAGCCCGTAGTGGACTTACCTGGCACAGGAGCGGGGCTGTGACTTGTCCGGGGTCTCATTTCCAGTAAGTCAGGAGAAAAAAATATCACGAAGACACAAAGTGCAGGAAATTATCAAGAGAAGCTTCTTCGCGAACGACAGCCAAGCACAATGAAAACCGCAACTGTTCAGACCCAACGACAGCCAAATGCGTCCACTATGCCCTCGAAGGGAAGGCATAAGAAGGTGGTCTGAGACTATATATGTGTGCCTCCGCTTTAGCCAACAACTGTCATCAGTTTAAGAGAACCAAAGACGGGTATTACTGTCGCATTTATGGAGACTCTGGAACACCAAGAACTCTTAGAGTGATCAGTTCTCTGTTGCAAAGCCTGAGCTGTGCAATTCAGCGAGGCAATTGTGTCCTTGGTTAACATCTTAGTCTCAGGAGCTGAAAGAGATCACGTCGATACACTTTATCTAAAAATTACAAGGCTGACCATATCTGAATGGAAAATGTATTAGTTTAATTTAATTAAGCGTTCTCGCACAACAGTGTGTGTATCTTCAGAGCAGTTTATTAGATGCCCCACTGCTATATATATATATATATATATATATATATATATATATATATAATATAATATATATATGTATATATATATATATATATATATATATATATATATATATATATATGTGTGTGTGTGTGTGTGTGTGTGTGTGTGTGTGGTGTGTGTGTGTGTGTGTGTGTGTGTGTGTGTAAATCACGAAAAATAAACGTGATTAAAAATGTGACAGTGGCAGACCACGGTGGGAAATTGAAACAGGAATTTCCTTAAATACTTTCGTATATTAATACATCTTCAGAAGGAGTGAAGATGGATGATACACTCCTTCTGAAGATGTATTAATATACGAAAGTACTTAAGGAAATTCCTGTTTCAATTTTCCACCGTGGTCTGCCACTGTCACATTTTTAATCACGTTTATTTTGGAAGCGGAGGAGCTTCAAGAGATCCATAACCTTTAGGCATTTGTCTTGTATGTTTTGTAACCTTTAAATACACAATAAAGCAAAAAAAAAAAAAAAAGGAAGGGGGTGGTAGGAGAAAAGCACACAGAAACTGTATTGGAGGGGACCTACATTCCCTCCAATGCGTTATGTGTGATTTCCTCCGAGGCTATGGGTCCCCCTTCTTCCAGCCAGAGGTGGTACTCCCTTTCTATTATTTTAATAAAATATATATATATATATATATATATATATATAATATATATATATATATATATATATATATATATATATATATATATATAAATTTAGCAGAATATAAAATATCGTTCGAATTTAACTCTCGTTAAGACGCACTGAGAAATAACCAACATAATTAGTTTAGGTGAAGTGGAAAAGTTAATTTTGGTTTATAATGTATAAAATGCGTAACATAATATCGAATTGAATAAATCTATCATTACAAAAGAATGTTGTTCTATGAAAAACTCATTAAGAACATTCGGCTTATTTGGCAACCTTGCCTAGAAGCCCGAAAGATACAAAACAAGACTCAAACCACAAAACCGGATTTCACTATTGAGTGAAATAAATGAATGCAAGAGTCAGGACGACTCTCCACAGACGCGCCAGCAGTGTGTCTGATGGTATGAGAGGTGTGGCTGGTGGTATGAGAGGTGTGGCTGGTGGTATGAGAGGTGTGGCTGGTGGTATGAGAGGTGTGGCTGGTGGTATGAGAGGTGTGGCTGGTGGTATGAGAGGTGTGGCTGGTGGTATGAGAGGTGTGGCTGGTGGTATGAGAGGTGTGGCTGGTGGTATGAGAGGTGTGGCTGGTGGTATGAGAGGTGTGGCTGGTGGAATGAGAGGTGTGGCTGGTGGTATGAGAGGTGTGGCTGGTGGTATGAGAGGTGTAGCTGGTGGCCGTAATCCACTGAGAGATGTGGCCGTGTTGCCACACCTGGGCGTCCTCACGGTCAACAAGAAGCAAAGCGGGTGAAGAGGTCGAGAACTAGATGATGCTGGGCCGAGGGAGGTCGGGGCGGGGAGGATCAAGAAGTATATAAAGGCAGCAGCTCGGCCCACCACCACAGTCCAGCCAAGACATCACAAGCAACATGTTCTCGGTAAGGACCACTCCGGGACTGTCTCGGGCTGGTCACTCTACAGTTGGCTAACGTCAAGACCCACAAGATGACATATTTGATCACTGGACATAAATGCTCTATCATTTATATTCGTATTCAGTTAGCAATAAATCCATACGTTTTTTCCCTAATGCCTTTTGTCATATATATTTTTTCAACATAAGATTTTAAATTATTTGTTATAATTCAAAATGGTAATTGCCTTCAGTTTTTGTGAAATAACATAATTTACTTCATTTAAAATACTCTACAAGATCACTATATATATCGCCCTTGATACAGAAACGTTCTCAGTACTCTTAACATAAGCAGTTAGGGAGAGTGTGTTGAGGTTGTTGGGTTCTTGTGGTCAGGTCAGGCACTTCACCGTATTAAAGCCATCCACATTGCTTCGTATCAACCAAACAGAACCAGTTGGAGGTCATCACCACAATGGCTACATGTTCTTGCAGAAGTTGGTGTTGTGTGTCGTAGTGGCGGTGGCGGCCGCGGCGCCCCAGGGGTACGGGCCACCTCCACCATCCTATGGCGCCCCCTCAGGTCCTGTTGTGCCCATCCTGAGGGACGATCGTCAGGGACCTGACCAGGCCGGCAACTACAACTTCAACTTCGAGACTGGAGACGGCATCAGTCGTCAGGAGCAGGGCGCCCCTCAGGGCCCAGCAGGCGCCGTGGCAGCTCAGGGAGGATGGTCGTGAGTATTCTTGTGGTATTGGTCGTAGATGATCCATCGAGACTATAAAATAACCAGTCACTTTGCTAATTAATGAAACATTGAGAACTATCTATAACAACTTGTGAATCTAGCAGACGGCTGACAGAAATTTCACATCGTTGTAGGTTCACCTTCCCTGACGGCACTCCCGGAAACTTCAAGTTCGTAGCTGACGGTGCTGGCTACCGCGTGGAGTCCCCCCTGCTGCCCACGCCCCATCCTCTCCCCGCCCACGCCATCGCCCAGATCGAGTTCGCACGCCAGCAGGAAGCCGCCGGCGGTCCCCGACCCCAGTACGGCGCTCCTCCTCCCAGACCAGGATACAACTGAACCATCACCGACTTTACCCACTCGCCTTCCCCACCCACTGACTAGTCCTCTCCCACAGTCACACAACACAAGCTGTTTACTTGAACGTCCTTGATACGACTTAAATATAATTTTGTATATACTTTGAGTAAATCTTCATTCTTCGTAAAATGTGTAGGAGGTGCAAGCATGGGCGTTATGTTCACCTGTTTGCTCTCCTTAGATCATAGCGAGGAAGCCTTCTGGTCACCTTCCCTTACTGCTTGTTTGAACGTCTTGCTAGTCAGCGAGTGGTCTCCTTCATCATCTTCCAATCATCCAGATATTTATAATGCAAAAATATATGAAATATAAAATATAAATTTGTTAATGCTGTATAGTTTTCTCAATAAAAAATGAGAGATATGTCCTGTTTCTTTAACAACCCAAGATAAATGACTTCAAGAAGAGAGCTGCTTTTCCATCCAGCTGCATATATGTGAAGGCTGAATTGAAAACATAAGCTGTAGTTACTGTTTAAGATTCAGCTACTCAGAACAAAAAGTTCCACGTAGCACGGGCTATGGTGAGCCCGTATGTAGTTACTGAAACCTTTTCTCATATATATAAGCCCTTGTATCTCACTTATCCTTGGTCCCGTATGTTACCAATTTTGCAAGGAATTCCAGCTCATCGTAAATTTCCACGCTTTTGATATAAAGCAATTGCCCAGGTAAAAAAAATCATAATTCCCGCCCAATGCGTGGGGGGGGGGGATAATTCCCCCCCCCCACAGACCTTTATCCCGAGTCTTTCGTAATTCTTACAATGTAAAACAGTCCCTTGTAAGACTCTAGACGTTACCAGTACGACAAGTCTCTAATATAATCCAAGACGGATATAAATCCAGTTCCTTGCATAACTCTATGTCCTCAGTAGTTTAATTCTTGAATGATATTCCAGGCCCATATATCGCCACAACTCATCATGCAACCTAATTTAGTTATATTTGTATATGTCATTCTTAATATGACTAAAGTTAGGATTGGAAGAGGTTAATAAGGTGAAGTTACAGTTATTTCCTAAAACCTACTTAATTAATTTGTAATGAGTATTAACGTTAAGTTATTAGGAAAAACACAAATCATCCGGTTTCATAACAGTTTATATCCGGCCAGGTATACTCGTCTACGCGATGATTATAAGATTTTAAGGTCAAAATCCTGTTAAACCGAACCATTTTGTGTCCCTAACCATTCCTTCATAACTCCAGGACTTCGCATAAGTCCTGGAGAATACAACAATTGTTGTTATTGTTGAATACAACAACAATCGCTCATGTGCAGCTCCAAGTCCCATGTACAACCCAAATCTTTTGTAACAGCGTCTCCTGTGACCCCCAGCACCCCCCCTCTCCTGTGACCCTCAGCCCTTCGTATACCCCCAGTGTCCCGTGACCCCCAGCCCCCTGTCTCCCGTGACCCCTAGCCCCTGTCTCGATTCGATTGACCCACAGCCCCTTGTTTCCAGTTTTCAAAATACGATGCCTGTCGGAAATATGACTCTTGAGCGTTATTTTTGAGGCGAATTCAAGGTAATTGCACATATTTGGAGTTTTAAATTACAATTTGTTTGCCGAAAATATGCAAATTAGTCAAAACGGCGATTGGTCACATTTTGTCCAAATTGACCTCCCTATGTCTCTCTCCAGCGAAAAGGAGAGAGAAAGAGAGAGAGAGAGAGAGAGAGAGAGAGAGAGAGAGAGAGAGAGAGAGAGAGAGAGAGAGAGAGAGAGAGAGAGAGAGAGAGAGAGAGAGAGAGAGAGAGAGAGAGATTATTATATTATATGATTGTTACTTAGAATTAAATAAAATTTATTCCTAATGATGCATATAATAATTTCATGAAATAATTAAGTCTATAGGATCATGTTCCAACAGAGCTGATGTAGGGATACGGTTCGTGCTTGAAGCTTCACCAGGTTCCTCATATAATAAGTAATTGCAAAGAACGTTCTCATGTAATATACGAGCCTCTAGGCTTCAGATGAGGTAGGATAACAGCTCTTGCTTGCAGCTTCATTGCGTGTCAATCGACAGCCCTAATGAACCTTAGCCTTAGTTAAAAAAGAAAGAGAAAGTCAGCCATTAGTTCTTTCACGTAACACATCTGCCTTGATCATCAACATTAAGCACGGTGGAGACTTGATCATTACCAGAGTCTGCGCAAAAAGTGAGGGAAAGTGTAAGTAGAAATACGGGAGTGACAGAGTCCAACTGCGAGCTGCAGGTGACAGGTGGACGCTGCTCTAGCAGGAGGAAGCAGCAGCAGCAGCAGTAGCAGCAGCAGCAAGAGGAACAGTATTAGGTGGCACAGAATCAAGCAGTACCATCAGGAAGAGCAGCAGAAGGTAGCAGGTGGGCGCATCACTAGCAGGAGAAGCAGTGGGAGGTAGCATGATGAAATGGTAATAAATGGTAATAACAGGAGAAATAGCAAAAGGTGGAAGACTCACAAAGGTGGTGGTAAATCAGAGAGGCAAATGAAGGTCTGACTGGGGAGGTCTGACTGGAGAACTGGGTTCTATATGCGTTTAATATTAAGAAAAACTGATTTAGTTAGAGCTTAAGAATTATGTCATCACACAGTGATATCAGCGACGATAACCCGTCTCCTCTCATTCTTTTACTCCTGTTCATTCCCATTATATCATTTGCATTTCTTTCTTTCTGTTCATATTTTTTCTCTCTACAAACGACACTGGTCCAGCTGGCATTACACTCCAGCCTTACTGAGAGCGGAGCGCGTGTCCACTCAACCGCAACTCCCATAGACTAGAAATCGAAGGTTCTTGGTTGCCGTGACTTGGAGTGGTCCCAGAGTCCCATCTACTTGCTGGCAGGAGTGACCTGGGTCTACCCGGGAGGAGCAGGGGTAGACTCAGCTGACCCCTAACACCACCTCTTCTTCTCTAACATATTCACCAGGATTTGTTAAGAGAGCAGGAGTTGGGTAAAAAAATAAAAAATTCTTATGCGTTGGGCATATTCCAGAGAATGCGGCAATAGACGTATTGGTGATAAGTCAAAGGATCTATAAGCTCCACCGAGGATGTTTCAGGTCCCCCGGACTGACATGAGAGGTGTGACTGGTGGCCTTAATCCACTGAGAGTAGTGGTCGTGTTGCCACACCTGGACGTCCTCAGGGTCACCAAGGAGCAAAGAGGGTGAAGAGCCCGAGAACTAGATGATGGAGGGGGCCGGGGGAGGAAGAGGTCGGGGAGAAGGGTGGGGATCAAGAGGTATATAAAGGCTGCATCTCGGCCCATCACCACAGTCCAGCCAAGACATCACAAGCAACATGTTCTCGGTAAGGACCACTCCGGGACTCGCATGGTGTTGGTCATCACCTCTTAAAGTTTGGCTCCACCAAACGTAATCAAATTCTTCACATGCTTGATCAAATCTTTACTATTTCATACCGTTTTAAGTCTTGTTTGCATTCAGTTCCCAATAGATTTTCATATTTTAACAATCGATGGGCCACTCACACTACTTCATACAGGTTAGCATGTCACTAAGAACTTTATTCAACTTTAATGATAAGATCTTTATTATTTAATTACATAAATAATATCTTTTTAACATAGTGATGACTAGGAAGGTGAAGTGTCTCTTGGATGTAAAATGCATAAAGAAGCCTCACAAAAATATTTTGATCATATACGATCAAATTTATTAATTCACATTAATAGTACAATGATAATGCTATTATGTCGATTACAATTCTCTACCTGAGCAGCATCGTCTTAGATATATAACCTATTATTAAGTGGTCCAATAACGTAGTGGAGTAGCCAGGGGGAGGGGGGTAGTGGTAAGGTGCTAGGGCAGTAAATGAGTGCTATGTAATGGGTGTATAATATAGTGTAGTAATATAGTGTAAATGGGTGCAATGAGCAGTAAATAGGAACCTGGGAGTTAGTCAGCTGTCACGGACTGCTTCCTGGGGTGGAGGCCTGGTCGAGGACCGGGCCGCGGGGACACCAAGTCCCGAAATCATCTCAAGATAACCTCTCAAGATAGGGGAAAATAAGACAATTAGGTAGTGGTGGGAACAATTTTTCTGGTTGAGATTGTTGGGTTCGTCTGGTCTGGAGAGGCAGTAGTATATATATCACCATATATCACGTTGCTTCGTATTAACCAGATGAAGAAGACAGCTCATGGTCATCATCACAATGGCTACATGTTCTTGCAGAAGTTGGTGTTGTGTGTCGTAGTGGCGGTGGCGGCCGCGGCGCCCCAGGGGTACGGGCCACCTCCACCATCCTACGGCGCCCCCTCAGGTCCTGTTGTGCCCATCTTGAGGGACGATCGTCAAGGACCTGACCAGGCCGGCAACTACAACTTCAACTTCGAGACTGGTGACGGCATCAGTCGTCAGGAGCAGGGCGCCCCTCAGGGCCCAGCAGGCGCCGTGGCAGCTCAGGGAGGATGGTCGTGAGTATTCTTGTGGTATTGGTCGTAGATGATCCAGCGAGATTATAAAATAACCAGTCACTTTGCTAATTAATGAAACATTGAGAACTATCTATAACAACTTGGGAATCTAGCAGACGGCTGACAGAAATTTCACATCGTTGCAGGTTCACCTTCCCTGACGGCACTCCCGCAAACTTCAAGTTCGTAGCTGACGGTGCAGGCTACCGCGTGGAGTCCCCCCTGCTGCCCACTCCCCCTCCTCTCCCCCCACACGCCATCGCCCAGATCGAGTTCGCACGCCAGCAGGAAGCCGCCGGCGGTCCCCGACCCCAGTACGGCGCTCCTCCTCCCAGACCAGGATACAACTGAACCATCACCGACTTCACCCACTCGCCTTCCCTACCCATTGACTAGTCCTCTCCCACAGTTACACAACACAAGCTGTTGCCATCCAGGTTTTTACTACCGGTTGGGGATGGCTTGAGTCACATGTACAAAGTTGGGACATCAAGAAGGGAACAGACTATAGTATCAGTGATTTTTACCAAGTTAGCGATAAGTACTATGTATGAATCGTATATACCCTTCTGGATTACTCTTTACCGAACCATGTGTTGAGCACACCAGGTTTGTATATTTATCATTTGTTTATAATGATTTTTCTCAGTAAAAATGAAAGAAGTTGTCATATTTCCATTAACCTCTTTGGCTTAAATTAAGGAAGTTCACAAGGATTGTCAGTGGCCTCAACAATTGTCATACAAGAAGGCAAGACAATTGAAACAAAATTGAATCATAAATAAGTCAGCTATTTATTAGTCTGTGAATGGGTAAAAAGAAAAAAATATAAACACTAACATCTGAATGGATACAAGATTATATAAAATGTGTCCTAAAGGTTATTGAAGGTGATTTAAATAACTACGCTTACATATGCCAAAAAAAAAAGCTAACTGAAAACTTTAAGGACGTTAAATGCATTTTCAAACAAGATAACAGCATCTTAGATCTAAGTGTAGAGAAGTAGAGTAGCCTAAGTAGTAAGTAGACTAAGTAGACCTGTGTTCACTCCAACCTATTGGGGTGGAAGTGGTTGGGCAAGTTTCCTTTCACCTGATGCCACAGTTCATCTATCAGTGAATAGGTACGCAAAAGTTATGGAACTGTTGTGGGGTTAGTTCCTAAGGGATGATCAGTAGTTCGACCTGGTGGGAGCCTCGATGCAAGCCAAAATACAGGTTTCCTATCTCGATAACATTGGGGGGTCCTGGCCAATGAGCACTCTCCAGGAGGACCAAGTCCTTTCAGACATTTCTTGTAAGGACAACACTGCGTCTGGTGTCTAAGTGTATAAGATTAGTCCTGGAGACGTGTGACTGAGTGTGGAAGGTAAATATATTTAACTAGGGCAAAAATAATGGGAGATAATGACAAAAAGACAGACCCCCAACAGTAACTCCTCCATTAAACCCAGAAAACAACCTTCCCTTTCAGTCTCCTGCGATTGTTAAACGGAATAACAGTAGAGACGTGAGCATTACCAGAGTCTGAGCAAGAAGTGGGGGAAAGTGTAAGTAGAATACGGGGGTGACAGAGTCCAGCTGGGAGCTGCAGAAGGTGACAGGTGGACGCTGCTCTAGCAGGAGGCAGCAGCAGTAGCAGCAGCAGCAGCAACAGTAGGAGCAGCAGCAGCAGCAACAGTAGGAGCAGCATCAGCAACAGTAGCAGCAGCAGCAGCAGCAGCAACAGTACAGCAGCAGCAGCAGCAACAGTAGGAGCAGCAGCAGCAACAGTAGGAGCAGCAGCAGCAACAGTAGGAGCAGCAGCAGCAACAGTAGGAGCAGCAGCAGCAGCAGGAACAGTAGGAGCAGCAGCAGCAGCAACAGCAGAAGACAGGAGAAAGATAGCAAAAGCAGAAGGTGGAAGGACCAAAATAATAAATAGGAAGAGGTAGTATCAAGCGAACCCAAAGGAGACAATGAAAGAATGGACAAAAATGAGAATAATAACTATAGGATTTGGAGAGAAGGAGTAGGAAAAGTCCTTTAATAAGATAGCGACGAGGAGCTGTCACATACCACGTCATGAGACCACTTACAGACTTCAGATACTAAGTCAAGTTTCCAAGTCGATGGCTATTTTAGAGCAAACTAATATTTACAGCTGACG
>WNGS01159612.1:2687330-2702330 GCA_020271785.1 Procambarus virginalis
ATAGTAATAGTCCTGTTAGTAGTAATAGTTGTAACAGTGGTTGTTGTTATGATAGCAGCAATAGTTGTAGTAGTTGGAATACTACAACAATCATCATTATTATTATTAGGCCTCAGTTATATCTCAATTGTACCATAATTTAATACCCATTTTCTTAGTTTTTACTTGTTGGTTCCCATTATCAGTGGCAGTTATCCATTACGACAGAGCCCACATCTGGAGAACTGATGCTGCCTCTTGAGGTTATCTTGAGATGATTTCGGGGCTTTAGTGTCCCCGCGGCCCGGTCCTCGACCAGGCCTCCCCCCAGGAAGCAGCCCGTGACAGCTGACTAACACCCAGGTACCTATTTTACTGCTAGGTAACAGGGGCATAGAGTGAAAGAAACTCTGCCCATTGTTTCTCGCCGGCGCCTGGGATCGAACCCAGGACCACAGGATCACAAGCCCAGCGTGCTGTCCGCTCGGCCGACCGGCTCCCCGATGTTGCTGTAGACTTACCTTGTAGAAATCACGAAGGCTGCGCACGGGAAATATTTATGTTGTATTATGAGTGAATAATGAGAAAGAATAAGTGCGAACTGGATATGAAATTTGCGAGAGAGGGAGGTATCAAGGGGAAAGCGCCAAGCCATTTCGACTATATAGCACTGGGAAAGAGGTGAGGATCTGGGATGGGATGGGATGGGGAGGAGGAATGGTGCCCAAAGAGAGAGAGAGAAAGAGAGATTTAAATAAAATGTGGGAGCTCAGTTGACTTTGCTAAGACTAAAAATAAGTCCAAGACCAAGAGGGGGATGTAATGAAATATCCAGTCCAAGCAGACTCCAGTGTTGATAACTCAACAGTCCAAGCAGACTCCAGTGTTGATAACTCAACAGTCCAAGCAGACTCCAGTGCTGATAACTCAACAGTCCAAGCAGACTCCAGTGTTGATAACTCAACAGTCCAAGCAGACTCCAGTGCTGATAACTCAACAGTCCAAGCAGACTCCAGTGTTGATAACTCAACAGTCCAAGCAGACTCCAGTGCTGATAACTCAACAGTCCAAGCAGACTCCAGTGCTGATAACTCAACAGTCCAAGCAGACTCCAGTGTTGATAACTCAACAGTCCAAGCAGACTCCAGTGCTGATAACTCAACAGTCCAAGCAGACTCTAGTGTTGATAACTCAACAGTCCAAGCAGACTCCAGTGTTGATAACTCAACAGTCCAAGCAGACTCCAGTGCTGATAACTCAAAAGTCCAAGCAGACTCCAGTGTTGATAACTCAACAGTCCAAGCAGACTCCAGTGCTGATAACTCAACAGTCCAAGCAGACTCCAGTGTTGATAACTCAACAGTCCAAGCAGACTCCAGTGCTGATAACTCAACAGTCCAAGCAGACTCCAGTGCTGATAACTCAACAGTCCAAGCAGACTCCAGTGTTGATAACTCAACAGTCCAAGCAGACTCCAGTGCTGATAACTCAACAGTCCAAGCAGACTCCAGTGTTGATAACTCAACAGTCCAAGCAGACTCCAGTGCTGATAACTCAACAGTCCAAGCAGACTCCAGTGCTGATAACTCAACAGTCCAAGCAGACTCCAGTGTTGATAACTCAACAGTCCAAGCAGACTCCAGTGCTGATAACTCAACAGTCCAAGCAGACTCCAGTGTTGATGACTCAACAGTCCAAGCAGACTCCAGTGTTGATAACTCAACAGTCCAAGCAGACTCCAGTGCTGATAACTCAACAGTCCAAGCAGACTCCAGTGTTGATAACTCAACAGTCCAAGCAGACTCCAATGCTGATAACTCAACAGTCCAAGCAGACTCCAGTGTTGATAACTCAACAGTCCAAGCAGACTCCAGTGCTGATAACTCAACAGTCCAAGCAGACTCCAGTGTTGATAACTCAACAGTCCAAGCAGACTCCAGTGTTGATAACTCAACAGTCCAAACAGACTCCAGTGCTGATAACTCAACAGTCCAAGCAGACTCCAGTGTTGATAACTCAACAGTCCAAGCAGACTCCAGTGTTGATAACTCAACAGTCCAAGCAGACTCCAGCACTATATAATAACTATACTTGTAGAGGCCAGTCAGAAGAGTGCATGGGAGAGTGAGACACAACAACACTCACAGAGATCAAAGAACATCAATAAACACTTCTTGTCAGTGACAAGAAGTGGACGAACCTGCTTTACGAGTCAGGATGAAGGATCTGACACCGTTGGGGAAGGCAATGAGTGATGGCCTGATTGATCAACACAAGAACTTTACCCATGCATCTGGGATTATTAGATTAACCAGCTTTCTAGCGGTGACAGCTCTCCATGCTAGGGATTTTTTATATGCAGTTCCTAATATAGTCCCGAGAACTCGCACTGACTGGCGAGCTCGTCACAGAGGTATAACCCTTCACCTTGATGTCCTTCTTCTCATCAAAGACAGATGCGTCTGCTATTGTGAAGTGATAATACGGCCTCCGAGGTCTGTTGCTGTTGTTGTTTAAGATTCGCAACTTGGAACATAAAGTTCCAAGTCGCACGGGCTATGGTGAGCCCGTAGTGGACTTACCTGGCACAGGAGCGGGGCTGTGACTTGTCCGGGGTCTCATTTCCAGTAAGTCAGGAGAAAAAATATCACGAAGACACAAAGTGCAGGAAATTATCAAGAGAAGCTTCTACGCGAACGACAGCCAAGCACAATGAAAACCGCAACTGTTCAGACCCAACGACAGCCAAGCACAATGAAAACCGCAACTGTTCAGACCCAACGACAGCCAAATGCGTCCACGATGCCCTCGAGGGGAGGCATAAGAAGGTGGTCTGAGACTATATATGTGTGCCTCCGCTTTAGCCAACAACTGTCATCAGTTTAAGAGAACCAAAGACGGGTATTACTGTCGCATTTATGGAGACTCTGGAACACCAAGAACTCTTAGAGTGATCAGTTCTCTGTTGCAAAGCCTGAGCTGTGCAATTCAGCGAGGCAATTGTGTCCTTGGTTAACATCTTAGTGTCAGGAGCTGAAAGAGATCACGTCGATACACTTTATCTAAAAATTACAAGGCTGACCATATCTGAAAGGAAAATGTATTAGTTTAATTTAATTAAGCGTTCTCGCACAACAGTGTGTGCATCTTCAGAGCAGTTATTAGATGCCCCACTGCTATATATATATATATATATATATATATATATATATATATATATATATATATATATATATATATATATATATGTGTGTGTGTGTGTGTGTGTGTGTGTGTGTGTGTGTGTGTGTGTGTGTGTGTGTGTGTGTGTGTAAATCACGAAAAATAAACGTGATTAAAAATGTGACAGTGGCAGACCACGGTGGGAAATTGAAACAGGAATTTCCTTAAGTACTTTCGTATATTAATACATCTTCAGAAGGAGTGAAGATGGATGATACACTCCTTCTGAAGATGTATTAATATACGAAAGTACTTAAGGAAATTCCTGTTTCAATTTTCCACCGTGGTCTGCCACTGTCACATTTTTAATCACGTTTATTTTGGAAGCGGAGGCGCTTCAAGAGATCCATAACCTTTAGGCATTTGTCTTGTATGTTTTGTAACCTTTAAATACACAATAAAGCAAAAAAAAAAAAAAGGAAGGGGGTGGTAGGAGAAAAGCACACAGAAACTGTATTGGAGGGGACCTACATTCCCTCCAATGCGTTATGTGTGATTTCGTCCGAGGCTATGGGTCCCCCTTCTTCCAGCCAGATGTGGTACTCCCTTCCTATTATTTTAATAAAAAAAATTTATATATATATATATATATATATATATATATATATATATATATATATATATATATTTAGCAGAATATAAAATATCGTTCGAATTTAACTCTCGTTAAGACGCACTGAGAAATAACCAACATAATTAGTTTAGGTGAAGTGGAAAAGTTAATTTTGGTTTATAATGTATAAAATGCGTAACATAATATCGAATTGAATAAATCTATCATTACAAAAGAATGTTGTTCTATGAAAAACTCATTAAGAACATTCGGCTTATTTAGCAACCTTGCCTAGAAGCCCGAACGACACAAAACAAGACTCAAACCACAAAACCGGATTTCACTATTGAGTGAAATAAATGAATGCAAGAGTCAGGACGACTCTCCACAGACGCGCCAGCAGTGTGGCTGGTGGCATGAGAGGTGTGGCTGGTGGTATGAGAGGTGTGGCTGGTGGTATGAGAGGTGTGGCTGGTGGTATGAGAGGTGTGGCTGGTGGTATGAGAGGTGTGGCTGGTGGTATGAGAGGTGTGGCTGGTGGTATGAGAGGTGTGGCTGGTGGTATGAGAAGTGTGGCTGGTGGTATGAGAGGTGTGGCTGGTGGTATGAGAGGTGTGGCTGGTGGTATGAGAGGTGTGGCTGGTGTATGAGAGGTGTGGCTTGTGGATGAGAGGTGTGGCTGGTGGTGTGAGAGTGTGGCTGGTGGTGAGAGGTGTGGCTGGTGGTATGAGAGGTTGGCTGGTGGTATGAAAGGTGTGGCTGGTGGTATAAGAGGTGTGGCTGGTGGTATAAGAGGTGTGGCTGGTGGTATAGAGGTGTGGCTGGTGGTATGAGAGGTGTGGCTTGTGGAATGAGAGGTGTGGCTGGTGGTATGAGAGGTGTGGCTGGTGGTATGAGAGGTGTGTCTGGTGGTATGAGAGGTGTGGCTGTGTATGAGAGGTGTGGCTGGTGGTATGAGAGGTGTGGCTGGTGGTATGAGAGGTTTGCTGGTGGTATGAAGGTGTGGCTGGTGGTATGAGGTGTGTCTGGTGGTATGAGAGGTGTAGCTGGTGGCCGTAATCCACTGAGAGATGTGGCCGTGTTGCCACACCTGGCGTCCTCACGTCAACAAGAAGCAAAGAGGGTGAAGAGGTCGAGAACTAGATGATGCTGGGCCGAGAGAGGTCGGGGCGGAGGATCAAGAACTATATAAAGGCAGCAGCTCGCCAACACCACAGTCCAGCCAAGACATCACAAGCAACATGTTCTCGGTAAGGACCACTCCGGGACTGTCTCGGGCTGGTCACTCTACAGTTGGCTAACGTCAACACCCACAAGATGACATATTTGATCACTGGACATAAATGCTCTATCATTTATATCGTATTCAGTTAGCAATAAATCCATACGTTTTTTCCCTAATGCCTTTTGTCATATATATTTTTCAACATAAGATTTTAAATTATTTGTTATAATTCAAAATGGTAATTGCCTTCAGTTTTTGTGAAATAACATAATTTACTTCATTTAAAATACTCTACAAGATCACTATATATATCGCCCTTGATACAGAAACGTTCTCAGTACTCTTAACATAAGCAGTTAGGGAGAGTTTGTTGAGGTTGTTGGGTTCTTGTGGTCAGGTCAGGCACTTCACCGTATTAAAGCCATCCACATTGCTTCGTATCAACCAAACAGAACCAGTTTGAGGTCATCACCACAATGGCTACATGTCTTGCAGAAGTTGGTGTTGTGTGTCGTAGTGGCGGTGGCGGCCGCGGCGCCCCAGGGGTACGGGCCACCTCCACCATCCTATGGCGCCCCCTCAGGTCCTGTTGTGCCATCCTGAGGGACGATCGTCAGGGACCTGACCAGGCCGGCAACTACAACTTTAACTTCGAGACTGGTGACGGCATCAGTCGTCAGGAGCAGGCGCCCCAGGGCCCAGCTGGGGCCGTGGCAGCTCAGGGAGGATGGTCGTGAGTATTCTTGTGGTTGGTCGTAGATGATCTATCGAGACTATAAAATAACCAGTCACTTTGCTAATTAATGAAACATTGAGAACTATCTATAACAACTTGTGAATCTAGCAGACGGCTGACAGAAATTTCACATCGTTGCAGGTTCACCTTCCCTGACGGCACTCCCGCAAACTTCAAGTTCGTAGCTGACGGTGCTGGCTACCGCGTAGAGTCCCCCCTGCTGCCCACGCCCCATCCTCTCCCCGCCCACGCCATCGCCCAGATCGAGTTCGCACGCCAGCAGGAGCCGCCGGCGGTCCCCGACCCCAGTACGGCGCTCCTCCTCCCAGACCAGGATACAACTGAACCATCACCGACTTTACCCACTCGCCTTCCCCACCCACTGACTAGTCCTCTCCCACAGTCACACAACACATGCTGTTTACTTGAACGTCCTTGACACGACTTAAATATAATTTTATATACATACTTTGAGTAAATCTTCATTCTTCGTAAAATGTGTAGGAGATGCAAGCATGGCGTTATGTTCACCTGTTTGCTCTCCTTAGATATAGCGAGGAAGCCTTCTGGTCACCTTCCCTTACTGCTTGTTTGAACGTCTTGCTAGTCAGCGAGTGGTCTCCTTCATCATCTTCCAATCATCCAGATATTTATAATGCAAAAAATATGAAATATAAAATATAAATTTGTTAATGCTGTATAGTTTTCTCAATAAAAAATGAGAGATATGTCCTGTTTCTTTAACACCCAAGATAAATGACTTCAGAAGAGAGCTGCTTTTCCATCCAGCTTCATATATGTGAAGGCTGAATTGAAAACATAAGCTGTAGTTACTGTTTAAGATTCAGCTACTCGGAACAAAAAGTTCCACGTAGCACGGCTATGGTGAGCCCGTATGTAGTTACTGAAACCTTTTTCTCATATTATAAGCCCTTGTATCTCACTTATCCTTGGTCCCGTATGTTACAATTTTGCAAGGATTCCAGCTCATCGTAAATTTCCACGCTTTTGNGACGCAAGGGGGTCCTTGACGCAAGGTCTTTGACGCAAGGGGGTCTTGACGAAGGGTCTTTGACGCAAGGGGGTCCTTGACGCAAGGGTCTTTGACGCAACGGGGTCCTTGACGCAAGGTCTTTGACGCAACGGGGTCCTTGACGCAAGGTCTTTGACGCAAGGGGTCGCTGACGCGGGGGGTCTTTGATGCAAGGGGGTCGCTGACGCAAGGGTCTTTGACGCAGGGGGTCGCTGACGCAGGGGTCTTTAACGCAAGAGGGTCGTTGACGCAAGGGGGTCGCTGACGCAAGGGGGTCTTTGACGCAAGGGTCTTTGACGCAAGGGGGTCCTTGACGCAAGGGTCTTTGACGCAAGGGGGTCCTGACGCAGGGGGTCTTTGACGCAAGGGGGTCGCTGACGCAAGGGGGTCTTTGACGCAAGGGGGTCGCTGACGCAGGGGGTCGTTGACGCAGAGGTCGCTGACGCAAGGGGTCGCTGACGCAAGGGTCTTTGACGCAGGGGTCGCTGACGCAGGGGTCGCTGACGCAAGGGTCTTTGACGCAAGGGGTCGCTGACACAGGAGTCGCTGACGCAGGAAACGTTGAGGTCCACTGGTTCACTCCCTGGTGGGACTACGGTTCTTGGCCCCAGACAACTAACTGTAATGACCCCAAGTTATGTCGACAGCGATGGTTGATAACCGCGAGTTTCCAATTGAAACAACAGCCACATAAACAAGCGCATCGACACGCGCGTGTGTCTGTTGAGAACCTATAGTTTGCCCGCGTGCGAGGGGGGGGGGGGAGTCAGCTGAGGACCCATGCTAATGTTTACATCTGCTTGACACTATCTTGCCTCAAGCCCCTTCGAAGGAAAAGACACTGGTGAGTTTTTCAAAACAAAAATAAAAAATAAAAACTGAGTAGGGTCATTTTGTGCAGTTAGATTTTGATTTAAGTTAGGTTCTGGAGAAGAGGTTTCTGTCTCTGTCTGTGTCTGTCTCTCTCTCTCTCTCTCTCTCTCTCTCTCTCTCTCTCTCTCTCTCTCTCTCTCTCTCTCTCTCTCTCTCTCTCATATACATGAATCAAATGCCGCCTGCATACAACAACAATACTGTAGCTCTTGTACAACATCAACAATGCAGCTCGCATACACCAACAATCACATTGAACATATGGCGACTTTTATGTGCAAGTGTACTACATACTAAGTCTTAGCTATACAGAAAAAACACATATACTGACCCCCCCCCCGCCCCCATCCCCGACGTGTCTGGGCCAGGTCTTGGAAGATTACGACACGGGTTGCAGGTTGCAAATTTGCATATTCGATATGTTTCTAGGTCGTGCAATCTGGTTGGTGTTCCTTGAACCAGGATGCAATATTGCAAGCTGCATGTGAAGGCTGGGGGTGGAGTTGCAGAAAGGGGGTGAGTGCTGCTTTTGGTTTACTAATGGTAAATGTCATTTTTGACGAGGAGACACAATCGACCTGAGAATGGTCCAGGACTGACCGAAACAAGTTATCAACTCCACAATCGACTTGGGAATGGTCCAGGACTGACCGAAACAAGTTATCAACTCCACAATCGACTTGGGAATGGTCCAGGACGGACCGAAACGTCGTCGTCCCTTCACCTTTCTAGTGTGTGGTCTGGTCAACAAATGTCATTGTTGTTCTCCTAGCTGTAGTTGACCTGGCAGTTATGGGTCGGGAGTCATCAAGATTTACGCGTCCGCGAAACCTGTCCATTCTTCGCCGTTCACGACGGCTTAATGTTAATTTATTGAACAGTTTCAAGACTTGGAGAGACTTCACAATCCATGAGCTGTGTTAGTTTAAGCAGCCTCGTAGTGTTTCCGTACTTGCATGTGCAAACTAAGCTGTCTTGATTGAGTTGTGCTTGAGGGGGTTGAGCTCTGGCTCTTTGGTCCCGCCTCTCAATTGTCAATCAACTGGTGTACACGTTCCTGAGCCTATTGGGCTCTATCATATCTACACTTGAAATTGTGTATGGAGTCAGCCTCCACCACATTACTGCCTAATGCATTCCATTTGTCAACCACTCTGACACTGAAAAAATATATATATTGTCTCTATGGCTCATTTAGGCACTCAATTTCTATCTGTGTCCCCTAGTGCGTGTGCCCCTTGTGTTAAATAGTCTGTCTTTATCTATCATAGCCATTTATTTGAGAATCTTGTATGTGGTGATCATGTCCCCCCTAACTCTTCTGTCTTCCAGCGAAGTGAGGTTTAATTCCCGTAGTCTCTCCTCGTAGCTCATACCTCTCAGCTCGGGTACTAGTCTGGTGGCAAACCTTTGAACCTTTTCCAGTTTAGTCTTATCCTTGACTAGATATGGACTCCATGCTGGAGTCCATATCTAGTCATATCATACTCCAGGATTGGCCTGACATATGTGGTATACAAAGTTCTAAATGATTCCTTACACAAGTTTCTAAATGCCGTTCTTATGTTAGCCAACCTGGCATATGCTGCTGATGTTATCCTCTTGATATGGGCTTCAGGGGACAGGTCTGGCGTGATATCAACCCCCAGGTTTTTTTATCTCTCTCTGACTCTTGAAGAATTTCATTTCTCAAATGATACCTTGTATCTGGTCTCGTGCTCTCTACCCCTATCTTCATTACATTACATTTGCTCGGATTAAACTCTAACAGCCACTTGTTCGACCATTCCTGCAGCTTGTCCTGGTCTTCTTGAAGCCTCAAGCAGTCCTCCTCTGTCTTAATTCTTCTCATAATTTTGGCATCGTCAGCAAACATTGAGAGGAATGAGTGTATACCCTCCGGGAGATCATTTATGTATATCAGAAACAGGATAGGACCAAGTACAGAGCCCTGTGGGACTCCACTGGTGACTTCACGCCAGTCTGAGATCTCACCCCTCACTGTAACTCTCTGCTTCCTATTGCTTAGGTACTCCCTTACCCACTGGAGCTCCTTATGTATGTATGTATGTATGTATGTATGTATGTATGTATGTATGTATGTATGTATGTATGTATACTGTTGCATAATCAATTCAGAACACAATGATCAATTAAAATAATTTATTGTGATGGTGGTGGTGGTGGGGATTATGTTGGTGATGGTGGTGGTGGTGGTAGTGGTGGTGAAGGTAAAGGCTTATTTAGCTGTATCTTTGTTCACATAATATAGGACTGCTTGATGCTTTCCCGAAAGTAAGAGTCTAGTGTGAAAGTGAAGACATATGCACAAGTGACGAGGAACACGTTTGAAAGTGCCGCCAAGGCAACAGCTTGTGCGCGCATGCGCGAAAGATGCATTAATTATCAACGTGAGAGGTTCCTTCTAAAAGACATAACCAAGAACAGAAAAGATAAATATTTTATGTATCCATTTTAGAAGATAAATATTTCTCTAAGTTCATTTTACGACTAAAAATTATGACCAGAATCAGCGTTAAATGTCAGAATAAAGGACAGAATCCTAAAAACCGGCATAAAGATGTATGATAAAATACCATAAATAATATTGGAACATTGGCGGGAAACACCGCCCGGTGAGAGGACGGGCTGGACGCGCCAAGCCACTATCCTGGACGTATGCACGGATATATCATTATTGAGACTCCCCACCTATCCCAGGGATAGTGTGTCTACCCCAACTTAAACATAAGTATTTGGGGTATACCTTTCAGTGAAACTAGATGTGAAATAATACAGGATGTTGCAGATAACAGAAGATTAATATTGATGCGAAGTTTGAGCTGAGGTTGGACATATTGAGATGAGCAACCATATGTAGGATGATAACTAATTATAATCGTGTAGTTGCTTGGGAATAATTGGGCCTTGCTAACGGAGTCTCAAAGAAGAGTAATTCTTTTATTGGCACTAAGTGTCGTAAAGTTTACAGTCTGAACCTGTTGTAGATTCGAATCTACACACACACTCACACTGGGTATACTCCCAAGCACACACCTTAAGCCACTGGATCTTCCTTTACACATCAGATATACACACAATATACTTTTATGACCAGTTACATAAACAAAAAGTTGCAAGAGACATTCAGGCAATTCAACCAAAGGTTACAATCCTGGCGCAAAATGATTACATCTCACCGGAATGTCATCAATCTTTTCCATTGTGACACATCCAGGCTATGTGTTCAGGCATGCGGGGTAATGCGTGAGGTGCTGGTCTGAGGGTCAGAGGAAGCCTCAGAAACCCTGGAGGGTTCAGTAGAATTCCAGGATACATGACTTTTGTAGCATATCATGGTGCAGAAGTTTAAGACGTGTGCTTGGGAGTACCCCAGTGTGCAGGTTCGAATCTTCCTCGTGGTTCCTATCGATTTACTCAATAATAATAATAATAATAATAATAATAATAATAATAATAATAATAATAATGATAATAAAAGTAAAGGTCATAGAAAGAAGAGTAATATTTCTCAATAATAATGTAAAACTGTAAACTCATACAGGAGACTGAAAAATATCGTGTTATCTTGATCATGTGTAGTGAACCTGTTGATGATGTCAGCCCCTGCCCTGACACACTCTGGCGAGGGGGAGACTTCCCCCTTCTCCCACCAGGTGAGAGGGAGACGTCCCCCCCTCTCCCACCAGGTGAGAGGGAGGGAGAGGGAGACGTTCCCCTCACCCACCAGGTGAGAGGGAGGGAGAGGGAGACGTTCCCCCTCACCCACCAGGTGAGAGGGAGGGAGAGGGACGTTCCCCCCCTCACCCACCAGGTGAGAGGGAGGGAGAGGGGACGTTCCCCCCTCACCCACCAGATGAGAGGGAGGGAGAGGGAGACGTTCCCCCCTCACCCACCAGGTGAGAGGGAGGGAGAGGGAGACGTTCCCCTCACCCACCAGGTGAGAGGGAGACGTTCCCCCTCAACCACCAGGTGAGAGGGAGGGAGAGGGAGACGTTCCCCCTCACCCACCAGGTGAGAGGGAGGGAGAGGGCGACGTTCCCCCCTCACCCACCAGATGAGAGGGAGACGTTCCCCCCTCACCCACCAGGTGAGAGGGAGGGAGAGGGAGACGTTCCCCCCTCACCCACCAGGTGAGAGGGAGGGAGAGGGGACGTCTCCCCCTCACCCACCAGGTGAGAGGGAGGGAGAGGGGACGTCTCCCCCTCACCCACCAGGTGAGAGGGAGGGAGAGGGGACGTCTCCCCCTCACCCACCAGGTGAGAGAGAGGAGAGGGGACGTCTCCCCCTCACCCACCAGGTGAGAGAGAGGGAGAGGGGACGTTTCCCCCTCACCCACCAGGTGAGAGGGAGGGAGAGGGGACGTCTCCCCCTCACCCACCAGGTGAGAGGGAGGGAGAGGGGACGTCTCCCCCTCACCCACCAGGTGAGAGGGAGGGAGAGGGAGACGTTCCCCCTCACCCACCAGGTGAGAGGGAGGGAGAGGGGACGTCTCCCCCTCAACCTCTCCTCCTTGCGTGCAGCAACAAAGGGTCAACATCTACTCTGGAAGTTAACAATTACGACCTCTAACACACAGACACACAAGACTGATCATCTCGTGACCTTGACCTCCGGCCCGGCAATACCAAAGGTAATATGTTCTCGGTAATGATTGCGTAACTTTTGTAAACGTGGAGAGAGAAGAACTGGGAACCTTCAGAGACACCTCACTCAACACACACGCAGGGGAGACATGATCACTACCTACAGAATTCTCATAGGAATTGACAGGGTAAACTTTGTAACACGGGTGGTACGCGAATAAGGGGATACAGGTGGAAACTGAGTACCCAAATGAGCCACAGGGACGTTAGAAAGAATTACACAATTGCACAATCGACTTGAGAATGGTCCAGGACGGACCGAAACGTCGTCGTCCCTTCACCTTTTAGTGTGTGGTCTGGTCAACGTTAGAAAGAACTTTTTCAGTGTCAGAGAAGTTAACAGGTGGAATGCATTAGGCAGTGATGTGGTGGAGGCTGACTCTATACACAGTTTCAAGTATAGATATGATAGAGCCCAATAGGCTCAGGAATCTGTACACCAGTTGATTGACAGTTGAGAGGCGGGACCAAAGAGCCAAAGCTCAACCCCCGCAAGCACAACTAAGTGAATACACACGAAGCCTTCAAAATGTGAACATTCAACATACGACAAAGATTACCGTTATCACTCATAATGGATGTTTTATGTAAACGCAAGGTTCAACACGACCAATTTATCAAGACATAGTTTTTTAGATATAATATTACACAGTTTCGAATGTGTCTACAGCCATAATGTCCGACAGTTCAGGTCGTTCTGAATTAGAACTGGTTCTGGGGAACTGGTGTAGTTGGTTCTTATTTCTTTGTGTCCTGCTTAAGTGGTTTCATATTGGAGTAAGGTCTTATGAAAGTTGAGAGAGAGAGAGAGAGAGAGAGAGAGAGAGAGAGAGAGAGAGAGAGAGAGAGAGAGAGAGAGAGAGAGAGAGAGAGAGAGAGAGAGAGACAGAGACAGATAAATGACCACAATGATCGTCCTATAGGCGGGATAGGTAGGGGGAGATAGGTTGTTAACTGTTAAAAAGGAATTTGTATTTCGTATCTTGAGTCATTATAGAGATCTCTCGCCCCCCTCCCTCTTGCTTCCTTCTAGGCATCTTAAGGCCATAAGAATGACAATGACCTGGCGTTGTGGAGACGTGATTCTCAATGCGTGATTTCTATGTTCATCTTTGGTTTGAAAAGCATTGTTCCTCACTACAGTGAAGACTGATCCAGTTTGGCCATGAGTAAAGTTAGCAGAGTAATCAGTGCAGATTTGAGCACATTATTTTCCTGCTTCGTAAATTTTGTTTAAATATATGTATGTCTCATTTCTCGCGGGAACATATTGGGCTTCTACGTCGTCATTTATTTGAATCTTAAATAATTGTTCCTCCCGGGGAAGCAACATCCATGCGGGCTTCAGCTCCTGGGCCGCCTCAAGCAAGTGAAGTTCAGCGAGGAAGCTAACTAATCGATCTTGATAGCGCTATTTCTATTTCCTCCTATAATTAGTGCAGAGGTCAGTTTGATCCTTGCAATATCAATATAATGTGGATCAAACCTTAACAGGAAGCTTACAATTCAGTTCCTTAATCCTGTATATAATAATTCAATCACATAATTGTTGTCGCAGTTTTGTTATGTTGCTGTTAAAGATTCGCTACCTGGAACAAGAAGTTCCAAGTAGCACGGGCTATGGTGAGCCCGTAGTGGATTTTTCAGTTTTGTTAATTCATTCTTGGTGTATTTTGCCTTGAAGCTTTTCATATCATTTTGAGGAATGTGTAAACAGACCTTGAGCGGCATATTGTATGGGAAGCCGGTCGGCTGAGCGGACAGCACGCTGGACTTGTGATCCTGGGTTCGATCCCAGGCGCCGGCGAGAAACAATGGGCAAAGTTTCTTTCACCCTATGCCCCTGTTACCTAGCAGTAAAATAGGTACCTGGGTGTTAGTCAGCTGTCACGGGTTGCTTCCTGGGGGTGGAGGCCTGGTCGAGGACCGGGGGCACTAAAGCCCCGAAATCATCTCAAGATAACCTCAAGATAACTGTAATGGAAGCCTCATCACCATTCCAGGGCACCCGTCTCAATCCCCGAGGCTGCTTGTGTGAATGTCAGGCTCCTCTTTCTTACTGTCCTCCGTAGGAGACGAGAATTATCTCAAGTTACTTGATAGTGGTCAACCCATTCGAGGATTTACTAACTTCATTTTCTCCTCTTTTGTGCGATTTTGTCTTGTTGTTATCTTGAGATGATATCTTAGCATCCTTCCACCAAACCTCTTTTTTTGTGACACGCCCCCAGGAAGCAGCTGTCTAGCTCCCAGGTACCTATTTACTGCTAGGTGAACAGGTGCATCAGGGTGAAAGAAACTCTGCCCTATTTGTTTCCGCCTCCGCCGGGGATCGAACCCGGAACCTTAGGGCTACGAATCCCGAGCGCTGTCCACTCAGCCGTAAGGCCCCGAGATGTACAGGTTTCGTCAGTGGTTGGGGTAACTACTTGGATGAATCCCTCCCCCAGTAATTCCAACGAAGAACTGAGTTAATTGTAATTATATTTTCCTGGGAGAAGTTGTCTCATCAGCTTCGTCTTTGCAAGGTGTTGTATCAGGGCATCATCAACATATTCTACTCGTTCTACTCCTTGCTGAAGCTCCATATTAGCAATTGCATTCATTAAGATGTTCAATAGTAATGGGTTTAAGCCGCCTTGAAGGAGCCCTGGCTTCATATGCACTGTGCTAGAGACTGCTCCGTCAGTGGTAACTTTTCCCGTACCGCAG